>PITA01011338.1:0-67285 GCA_004023965.1 Spilogale gracilis | reverse complement strand
ACTCACATCTCTGCTGAGGCTGGTCCCCGGCACCAAACCTTAGTGATCAATGATGTATGAAGCCATCAAAGTCTCCTAAATTTCTCCCTGAATGAACTTGGCACTCAAAAGTTTAGAGTTATTAATGGTTATTCTGTAAACTACTAAACTGTACTTACTCAGCATAGAAGACTTTTATGGGACAGAGTAACATACTGTTAACATCTCAGGACTGGGTTATCCACTAGCGGACAGCTGAGTGCCAATGAAATCTGAGGTAAAGTGGAAAATCACCAAAGAACGTTTTTGCAGTCCTTCAGGGCAAGATCCCTCTATCCTCACCCTCAGATCATCTGTACAATCCTTTGTAGTTACTTAAGTTTTCTGGAGCTTAGTAAAAGTCCTGGGAAAAGGAATGAGAATCTTAAAGCAAGTGACATCATCTCTGCCATTCAGTGGAATGGGCACTAAAAACTAAAATTAAGTTTAAATAAAGATAAAGGTAATGTTAAATATTTGGCAACTGTAAAACACTTGTAACAACCCATCAGAATTGATGTTGGCTAGAAAATCCCATAGGTTGCCTACTGTGCCTGGCACAATCTCTCAAAGTTCTGGAACATTCAGAGGGCTGAGGGTTTGCGGAGTAGGGTGGTGGCAGTGGAGAGGGATGCACTTGAACTAATAATGAAGTATTTCAATATGTAATGTCTGTTCTGTCAGTGCTGGTGCATACCAGCTCAAGATCAGGTCTGGTTAGAAAAGCAAATAAACTAAGTTCAGTTTCTTGCTCATTTAAATTTGTGAGTTGACTGATATGTGCTGCATGTAAATTGAAGGAGTATTCCCTGCACATAAACTTTTGTTCTCCATCTCTTTTTCCATTGTTAATATGTGTTTAATTCTCCACCATCACTGACATTTATTTTATTCCTCAAGCAACAGCAGCAACAACAATAGACAGACACAAAACACACACAATCGGAAACTAACTCATTGATTATAATGAACTCTTCTGATTTCATCTTGATATAATTCAATATTTAAATCATGGAACACATTATTTTCATCTTAAAGAAGCAAAATTATTTGTTAAAAGATATGGTTACAAGTAATACTGATAGACTAATATATGAGATGATTGTTTTAAAAGAGATCAAATAATGGTGATTAAGATGGGAGTTAAAATTTTTTCTGGTGTGCATGTGATAGAGTGTTTCTACTCTACAAAATAACCAAGGGACCCATGTATTGTCATTATGTCTTCTCATATGAAAGTGCCCTTGTCCATGTGCTTGAAGGCAACTTTGAACCATCATGTTCATGTTGCAGCTGTCCAGTCAGTAGCAGAGGAAGGGAAAGCATCTGAGTCCATTCAATGTTATAATAAAGCATTACAGACTAGATAGCTTATAGCAGACATTTATTGCTCAAACTCTGGAGTCTAGAAGTGCCAACAGGATTGGGTGAGGACCCTTTCCTGGGTTGCAGAGTTTTTGTGGTATTTTCACATGAAGGACTAGGGCTCTGTGGGGTCTCTAAGGACACTTAACCCATTCATGAGGGCTCTACATTTATGACCAAATCATGTCCCAAAGACCCTATATTCTAATACCATCACATTGGACATTAGTATTCAACATGTGATTTGGGCTGGAGGAAAACACATTTTCAGACCATAGAAGGAGGTTAAGCAAGACCCAGAGAAAGGCCTAGAAATTGCATACATTGCTTTTGCTCTTCCCTATTAGCTAGAGCTCAGTTGTGTGGCTGTATCCAACTGTATGAGAGGCAGAAAAAAATATCCTCTTGGTTGGGCAGCTGTGTATCCAGTTAAGGCTCAAGGGGTTCTAGATACTAAGGGACAATTTGTAGTCTCTTCCACCTTTATGAAAACAAATTTATTATCCTAGCCCATTGTTACTATAAGGTATGTGATACAATATGTTATATTTTAGACAGGTAGAGTATTTTTTAAGTAGTTACCTTTTCAGGGTGTCTTCAAGAATATTACTCTGCTCATTCTGATCCTTTGTATTTATGTAGTCTTTCTGAAATATACTGCTGAGTCATGGTCACATGGTTCCCACAAAATCTCCAAAATTCAAAGTACAAAAAGCCATTTTTGTTTTGTTCTTTTCTTAGAATTACTATTGTATGCTTTTTTCTATGTACAACACAGTTCCTTCTCATACATCTCTGTGTGGCTTTAATGAGTTATTAATAAATTCCTTCCTTTTTTTTCTGTTTCAGATTCTGCTCCTTGTAATAAGTTCTTTACCTCACTTTGCATCCTCTCCACTTCATATTTATCTGCTTATGTTAATTTTTCTGGGACTTTTCAGTGGTGACTTGGTGTCTTCCTCTCTATCTCAATTGCCCAAGATATTATACTATTCCTTCTGTTTCTCTTTGAAGCTCTCAGGTGGGAGCTTCAGGGTTTAAATAGCAAAGTTTTCTCTTTTGCTCAATAGGGACACCATTTTTCTTCTCCATTGTTTTTTTTTTTTTTCTCATACCACTTGAAAGTTTATTGAGGGAAATGGTGTGAAGACGTTCTTTCCTTCTTTCTTTCTTTCTTTCTTTTTTTTTGACTTTAAATTTATTTTATTTTTTCAGTGTTCCAAGATTCATTGCTCATGCCCCACACCCAGTGCTCCATGCAATAGGTGCCCTCAGTACCCACCACCAGGCTCGCCCATGCCCCCACCCCTCCCTCTAAGTCTCTCAGTTTGTTTCTGTGTCCAAAGTCTCTCATGTTTTATTTCTCTCCCTGAATTACCCTACTTCTCATTTCCTTTCCTTCTCCTACTGTTCTCTATATTATCCCTTATGCACCACAAGTAAGTGAAACCATGTGATACTTGACTTTTTCCTATTTGGCTTATTTCACTCAGCATAATCTCTTCCAATCCAGTCCATGTTGCTACAAAAGTTGGATATTCATCCTTTCCAATGGAGGCGTAGTACTCCATTGTATATATGTACCACATCTTTGTCTATTCATCTGTTAAAGGGCACCTTGGCTCTTTCCACAGTTTGTGGTTGTGGCCATTGCTGCTATGAACATTGGGGTACATATGGCCTTTCTTTTCACTACATCTGTATCTTTTGGGTAAATGCCCAGTAGTGCAATTGCAGGGTCACAGGGTAGCTCTACTTTTAATTTTTTTAAGGAATCTCCACACTGTTTTCCAAAGTGGCTGCACCAACTTACATTCCCACCAACAGTCTAAGAGGGTTCCCCTTTCTCCGCAGCCTTTCCAACCCTTGTTGTTTCCTGTCTTGTTATTTTGGCCATTCTGACTGGTGTAAGGTGGTATCTCAGTGTGGTTTTGATTTGAATTTCCCTGATAGCTAGTGATGGTGAACATTTTTGCATGTGTCTGTTAGCCATTTGTATATCTTCCATGGAGAAGTGCCTCTTCATGTCTCTTGCCCATTTTTTTTGTGTTCATCTTCTTTTTGGATATTGATTTGGGTAGTTCTTTATAGATCTTGGATACCAGCCCTTTGTCTGTAGTGTCATTTGCAAATATCCTCTCCCATTCCATGGGTTGCCTCTTTGTTTTGTTGACTGTTTCCATTGCTGTACAGAAGCTTTTTATTTTGATAAAGTCCCAGAAGTTCATTTTTGCTTTTGTCTCCTTTGCCTTTGGAGACGTGTCTTGAAAGAAGTTGCTGTGGCCGATGTCATAGAGGTTACTGTCTATGTTCTCTTCCAGGATTTTGATGGATTCCTGCCTCACGTTGAGGTCTTTCATCCATTTCGAGTTTGCCTTTGTGTGTGGTGTAAGAGAATGGTCTAGTTTCATTCTTCTATATGTAGCTGTCCAATTTTCCCAACACCATTTATTGAAGAAATTGGCTTTTTTCCACTGGATATTTTTTTCCTGCTTTGTCAAAGATGAATAACATAGACCTATCCACAGAAACCTGGCAAGCCAGAAAGGGCTGGCAAGACATATTCAGGAAATTACATGACAAAAATATGCAACCAAGGATAATGTACCCAGCATGGTCGACTTTCAGAATGGAAGGAGAAATAAAGAGCTTCCAGGACCACCAAGGTCTAAAAGATTATGCAACCACCAAGCCAGCACTGCAAGAAATACTAAGAGGGATTCTGTAAAAGAGAAACGAACCCAAGAGTGACACAGAACAGAAATTTACAGAGGTAATCTATAGAAACATGAACTTCACAGGCAACATGATGTCAATAAATATTATCTATCAATAATCACTCTCAATGTGAATGGACTAAATGCTCCAATAAAAAGACACAGGGTTGCAGACTGGATAAAACAACAGGACCTGTCCATATGCTGTTTACAAGAGACACATTTTGAATCTAAAGACACTTCCAGATTGAAAGTGAGGGGATGGAGGACCATCTTTCATGCCAATGGACCTCAAAAGAAAGCCAGGGTAGCGATTCCCATATCAGACAAATTGGATTTTAATCTAAAGACTGTAGTCAGAGACACAGAAGGACACTACATTATTTTCAAAGGGTCTATACACCAAGAAGATCTAACAATTGTAAATATTTATGCCCCTAACATGGGAGCAGCCAACTACATAAGCCAACTGTTAAGCAAAATAAAGAGTCATATTGATACGAACACATTAATTGTAGGAGATATTAACACACCACTGTCAGCAATGGACAGATTGTCTAAACAGGAAATCAACAAAGAAACAAGAGCCTTGAATGACACATTGGACCAGATGGATCTCATAGATATATTCAGAACATTCCACCCTAAAACAGCAGAATACTCATTCTTCTTGAGTCACATGGAACTTTTTCCAGAATAGACCACATCCTAGGTCACAAATCAGGGCTCAACCATATCAGAAGATTGAGATTATTCCCTGCATATTCTCTGACCACAATGCTGTGAAATTGGAACTCTTCTCCATTGTTTTTAATAGCCTTTGCCTACTACCCTTATCTACGTGTTAATTTCTCTCAATCTTTTTCTTTCTGAAAAGACTTTGAATCCATTATTCTTATTTATTAGATACTCTCTGACATTCTGTGGTTTTCTGTTAGTGTTTTGGGTCCTTTTGAGTTCCTGTAGTTGTATGTGACAGAACTGTGTTCCTAAGACTGGGGCTTACATATAAAATACCATCTCAAACAACTCTTGCTTTACTTGGAGCTGGGGTATTTGACAAGTTAGAGGCAGATTTTAAAAGAAGGCTCATTTTGGTGGTGGGTATTGAGGGCAAAAATTGCATGGAGCACTGGATGTGGGGCATAAACAATGAATCTTGGAACACTGAGAAAATAAAATAAATTATTATTAAAAAAATTAAAAAAAGGGAAGGCTCATTTTATTCAATTGCATTTTGTTAGTCTTTGAGCCATATATTTCCCAGGGTGTGTTGTCAATGATTTAAACCATCCAACAGATGCTGAGACCCCAGTCTACACTGGTAACAACTATGTCCCAACTCTTTGTCTTCAGTACATGCATCTTTTTTTTTTAACCTGCATTTTTAGAGTTTTATATCATGTGTATCTTTCACTAAAACCTATCTCAAATTGCTGCTGGAATTAGACCAGATATAGAAATCCAAATAAGGTGGGTAGGATGGAGAGTCTTTCTCTTTCTTTTAACTTCCCTCTTCAGAAACTTAAATGAGTCATAAACACTTGAGATGTTTAATATCAGAAACAGTTGCAAATATTTTCTCAAGCTTACCACGAGGTCTGATTCTGCTTCTCACTGTCTGTGAATTTTGGTGTCTTCCTCTGTATAATAAGTTTAAGTCTGAATTCTGTGTGATGGCCTCAGATGAAGTCAAGACTTAGGCCAATAAAATACACTCTTCTTTATTAAAAAGTATTTCCAACCTGGAGGGCTCAAAAGCCAGGGAAGAAGACATGCCAGACAGCTGAGGAAGTAAGATCTTCCAGCGATTCTAAAAGCTAAACTATATTCCAGAACACCCAAAGACATTTCAGACTTGATTTCATCTTGCAGAAATCATGGAGCATAGGAAAGGTATGAGAAATATTACCTTGAGTCTATATAAGGGGAAAACATACTCTGTCAACTTCAGGCAGGGCTTGATGTTGATCTCTGGAAATTTGTAGAATGCATTATTAAATATACAGTCTGGGAGGACTTAGAATTGGCATCCAGAGCTTCTGGATCAAGGTCACGGATCACACAGATTTGTTTCCTACCTCCCCAACTGACACTGAAATGTCAGAAAAAAAAATATGACAAAAAGAACAGGTTCTGAGAATGCAGGGGAATGGTATTGAGAATCAAGGGAATGGTATTGAGAAGGCTCTTTAGAACCTTCTCAGTGTGATTTCCAGATGGACACAAGCCTGAATCAGCAAAGGTGTGGATAGGAAGGAAGTAGGCCCCAGGACAACCTGCAGGGTCATCAATTCAAGGACAAACAAGTAAAGAAGAAGAAAACAGCTGGGTCAGTGATCTGTTTTGTGTATATAAAAGGACTGGCTATGATATTCATTCCCTAGATGAAGCCTGAGAGAATAGCTCCTTTAAAAAATGGATGGGTGTTTCTTGTGTGGGTGTGTTGGGGGTCAAGTTTTGTTAACAAAACCCTGGAGCCAAATAAAGGAGATGACACTTGGTAACCTCAGATATCCACTACATTCAGAGAAGAGAAAAAGGAATATAAGGAAGTCAACTACACACGGGAGTAAAATAACCCTGAATTACTCCATCTCCCAAAATAAAACCTTTTTTGTGTCCTTTTCAATTATAAAAAAATTCCTTCCCCATCCCCTACCCCCAGCAATGGAGGGATTCTACCCATTAATTTACAAGTGGCAGAGTTAACATTCTATTGAGGGGAGCCTTGCTATCAAAAGTAATTTTCAAAAATCATGAGGAATCTCATTGCACCTTCTAAATTGTCAATTTGGGTGTCAACTGGGCTGAATTGTGTCCCCCTAAAATTCATATGTTGTGGTTCTAACACCCAGTACTTCAGAATGTTATTGCATTTGAAGGTGGGGCTTTAGATGAGGTAATTAAGTTAAAAAGAGATCATTAGGGCATGCCCAAATCCAATATGGCTGGTGTCCTTATAAGAAAAGAAAATGTGGACACAGACACAAAGGGAAAGTGGATATGAAGTCACAGGGAGAAGGCAGACATCTAACCTGATCTTGGACTTCTGGCCTCCAGAACTTAAGACATATATTTCTGTTGTTTAAGCTCCCCAGTCTGTGGTGCTTTGCTATGGTAGCTCTAGCTGACTAACACTCATATTCACTAGCCAAGTCCTTTACTTTTAAATATAAAAAACATCCAAGTATCACCAGTTATTTGAGAAAAACCAATAGCGTGAACAAACAAACAAACAAACAAACAAAAACCCCCCAAAAAACCCTAAGGTGAACAAATGGAACAACTAAACTCAGAGGAAACAGATAATACCAGAAACAGCAGAGAATATGGAAAATAATTACTAATCATGGAGATTAGAGAGACTTCTTTATCAAAGGCAGACACTGAGTGCTTAGAGAACTAACCAAACGAATGCCTTAGAGTAATGTAGCAAGGGAAAAGAGAAGCAAAAATCTGAAGTGGAAAGCTCCTGGACTATATGTGGAATATAGCCTGTAGATGCATTTTGTGTATACAATATTCTAAAGTGCTGAAAGGTGACAAATTTAGGCATGACATACACTTTCCAGTTTATTATAGTCCTCACTCTGCCATCTCCCAAAAAAGTATCACTCACTTGGATTAATGCTCTGGGCCTTAAAATAATTTTCATTTTTGATCCTTGCAGTGGAATTATCTTACTTATGGATATGTATGCAAATCCTAATTATTATATCCAATCTAAGACCCAATTGAATGAATAATTCATTACATTTATAAAAGTAAATATAGCAATTAAAGGAAAATGCCAGACACATAATAAACATTCAATAAGTAATTGTTGAATGAATGAAGAAGTTAGTTCTCTAAGTTCCTATTAGAAGAACTAGGACTACAACTTGACTCTAATCCAGTTCTTTTATTGTATTCTTTATTGGAAGCAAAATAGTATCTTACTGGAGGTTTTCTGTGTCACAGAGCACCCCAATACATTTTTGAAATATGTTGAAGTTAACATTAACAATGATTGAGGCACAGATAGTTTTATTCCAGAATTTATAATCCAGGTACAACCTAGTTTCATTTAGTAAACACATGTTTGGTGAGAATCCATATAGTGGTAGAACAGGAAAGGAAAAATAAAATGAGGCATAACTGAAAAAGAAAAAAATATTAGCAAATTGTTAATTAATTAATTTTTTAAAGATTTTATTTATTTGACAGAGAGACATAGCGAGAGAGGGACCAGAAGTAGGAGAAGTGGGAGAGGGAGACACAGGCTTCCCACCAAGCAGGGAGACCAATGGGGGCTCAATCCCTGGAATCATGACCTGAGCCAAAGGCAAATGCTTAACTGACTGAGCCATCAAGGTACCCCTATTTTGAATACTTCACTTTTATTTTTTTTAATTTTATTTTTTAAAAGATTTTATTTATTTGACAGAAAGAAACACAGCGAGAGAGGGAACACAAGCAGGGGGAGTGAGAGAGGGAGAAGCAGGCTTCCTGCCGAGCAGGGAGCCCAATGTGGGACTTGATCCCGGGTTTCCGGGATCATAACCTGAGCCGAAGGCAGTCGCTTAACCAACTGAGCCACCCAGGTGCCCCAATACTTCACTTTTAAAAAGATATATCTGAGATTGTTATGAAAATAAAGATGCAAAGATGCAAAAGAATATACATCTAGATGTTATCTTTTGGGTAACAAAAAAAGAAGCAAATATAATACAAAAATCTTGTGTTTAAAAAGAAACACAAGAAAGATAAATCAAAAACCTAATTAATTTTATGAGCTGGCCAGTGGGAACATGATGAAATAAAGGGGCATCCCTTTCAATTTATGTATCTATTATAATTACACATATTATATGTTATAATTACATATTAATTATATATACATAAATTTTATATTTTATATAAATATTCACACATATAATACATATGCTATATATAAACCCATATATTTATATTTATATTTGAACCACATTAACTTTTTATATTAAAAATTATCTTGACTCAATCAGGATAGGAAAAGCCCCAATATTGAATATAAACATAAACAAATAAACCCAACTAAATATCAGATACATAACATAACCACACAGATGAGAATGAAAAAGAATTCAACTGACTCTTGAACACAGTTCCTTGTATGTCTTCAGTGAGAATGAAGGAACAAAAGGAAGGATCCCAAAGTGTTGGACTGGAATTAGAGGTATCAGTGATTTAAAAACAAAACAAAATAAGCTCTACTTATCAAAGAGGTCTAGAATCAAGGATGTTCCTTGATCAATAAGCACACCTGGAGATCATATTTTTGTTTGTAAATGTCATTTCCCAGTAGAAAGAATAGAATGGGCACTTGGGTAATTCAGTCAGTTAAGCATCAGACTCTTGATCTGGGCTCTGGTCATGATCTCAGGGTTGTGACATGCAGCCCCTCCTCAGGCTCTGCCCTGGTCATGGCACCTGCTTAAGATTCTCTCTCTTTCTCTCTCTCTATCCCCCCACTCATGCTCACACACTCTCTAGAAAAAAAAGAAAATAAGAAGAACATAGGATCTTTGGAGAAACAACCATTTCTGCACTAAAAGAAGGAAACTATAAAGTGAGTATAGAAGAAGTAAATTGCACAAAAACTGATAGGGAGCTATCAAAAGGACATGAGAATAGCTTAAAGGGGGTTCCTATTGGCTAAATCTGGGAAAGTTTGAGCATCAAAATGAAGAACAGGGTTGAATTTGATTTCTATAATGTTAAACAAAATTAAAAATACAAAAATTAAAAAGTTTGTCTTCATAGAATACACTATAAAAGTGAAAGAAATGAGTAACATATATAGAAAAATCACATTTATTTGTTTATTTATTTATTTATTTATTTATTTATTTATTTATTTATTTTAAGATTTTATTTATTTATTTGATAGAGAGAAACACAGCCAGAGAGGGAACAGAAGCAAGGGGAGTGAGAGAGGGAGAAGCAGGCCTCCCGCTGAGTAGGAAGCCCGATGTGGGACTTGATCCCAGGTCTCCGGGATCATGACCTTAGCGGAAGGCAGCTGCCCAACCAACTGAGCCACCCAGGCTCCCAGAAAAATCACATTTATAATCATAATAGTAATAGTTTTATTCAGGCAAGAGTCATCGCATATGCTAAAATTATGAGCAAAAAGAATATCACACAGTCTCAAAATATAACCCCTTAGACTTCATCAAAATAAAAAGCTTCTGCACAGCTAAGGAAACAGTCAACAAAACAAAGAGGCAACCCCTGGAATGGGAGAAGATATTTGCAAATGACACTAGAGACAAAGGGTTGATATCTAAGATGTATAAAGAACTTCTCATACTCAACACCCCCCCAAAAAGATGATCACATCAAAAAATGTGCAGAAGAAATGA
The DNA here is from genome assembly GCA_004023965.1 of Spilogale gracilis. Taxonomy (NCBI): domain Eukaryota; kingdom Metazoa; phylum Chordata; class Mammalia; order Carnivora; family Mephitidae; genus Spilogale; species Spilogale gracilis. Next base: position 56,796 of record PITA01011338.1, on the reverse strand, counting down.
ACGGATACTTTTCCATAGAAGACATACAAATGGCTAACAGACACATGAATAAATGTTTGTCATCATTAGCTATCAGGGAAATTCAAATTCACATTGAGATACCATCTTATACCAGTTAGAATGTCCAAAATTAACAGGACAGGAAATAACAAGTGTTAGAGAGGATGTGGAGAAAGGGGAACGCTCTTACATCATGTAAGAATGCAAGACGGCACAGCCATTTTGGAAAACAGTGTGGCTACTTACCCCAAAGATACAGATGGAGTGAAAAGAAGGGCCATATGTACCCCAGTGTTGATAGCAGCAATTGTCACAGTAGCCAAACAGTGGCAAGAGCCTAGGTGCCCTTCAACAGATGAATAGATAAAGAAGATATGGTCCATATAGACAATGGAATATTACACCTCCATCAGAAAGGATGAATACCCAACTTTTGTAGCAATATGGACTGGATTGGAGGAGGTTATGCTGCGTGAAATAAGCCAAGCAGAGAAAGTCAAATATCATATGGTTTAATTTACCTGTGGAGCAAAAGGGGTAACATGGAGGACATTAGGAGAAGAAAAGGAAATGTGAACTGGGGTAAAAGAGACAGAGATGAAGCATCAGAGACTTTGGACTCTGAGAAACTAACTGAGGGTTTTGGAAAAAAGAGGGGTGGTTGCCTGGGTGAGCCTGCTGGTGGGTATTAAGGAGGGCACATATTGCATGGAGCACTGCATGTGGTGCATAAACAATGAATCTTGGAACACTGAAAAAATAATATAAATTATATATATATATATATATATATATAAAATCTAAGGGGATATATATATGTGTGTGTGTGTATATATATATATACACATATATATGTATATATATATATAATCTAAGGGGATATATCCCTTTAGATTACCTTCTAACTACAGAAGGGGAAAAGTACTTTTTAAAAAAAGATTTTATTTATTTATTTGACAGAGAGAAACACAGCTAGAAAGGGAACACAAGCAGGGGGAGTGAGAGAGGGAGAAACAGGCCTCCCGCTGAGCATGGAGCCCGATGTGGGGCTCGACTCTGGGACTCTGGAATCATGACCTGAGCTAAAGGCAGATGCTTAATGACTGAGCCACCCAGGTGGCCTGGGAAAAGCTACTTCTTTGATATTATAGACAGCTGGAGGATATTGCCTTAACGAAGTGATCAAAATATCATCAATGAGAGGAGAAATTCCCAATCCAGTGTATTAATAATTCCTCCCATAAATGTTTAACCTGCATCCAATCATGAGAACAATTCTGACAAATCCATATAGAGTGGCATTCAGTAAAACAACCATTTGGACTTTTCAAAAATATTGGTCCCACGAGAGGCAATAAACTGATCTCGATTGAAGAAAACTAAAGAGACAGGAGAACAAAATGTAGTGTGTGATCTTTGATGGAGTCCTGCATCATTATTGAGACAGTGGAGGTAACTGAGTATCGGTCATATAATAGATAATATTGTAGTGCTAATATCTCCTGGTGATAATTGTATTTGGTTATGTGGGATAATGCCCTTGTTTTTAGCCGATAACAATCAGAAGCATTTGGCATGAAGGATAATCCTTTTTGTTGGCTATTAATTCTTAAAAGATTCAGTTTATATATTAATATGTATATTTAATATTTATTTTAATATTTATTGTGTAAATATACACATATGTATATATATGTAAATATTATGTGGGTATGTTTTTGTGTGTATATATGTGTATAAATAGAAAGAGACAAAAACAAATGTGATGAAACTTTAATAATGGGTAAATCTGGGTGAAGTGTATAACTGTGTTTGTTACAGTATTCTTGGAATTCTTCTGTAGGCTTGAAAATGTTTAAAATAACATTAGGGAAAGGTTTGAAGCTTAACTTTTGGTGTGGGAAATAGAAAAAAAATACTGGCTTCTTTCTGTGGCAAATATAAAACTTGAGAGTTTTAGCTTAATTGACCAAAATAAAAACACCGTAAATATGAAGGCCAACAGGGATTCTAGTCTTAGAGGTACCGCTAATTGTTTTCCAGTGGTGTATCCAAAAGCAAGTTGCTGAAATTCTTCATTTACAAAGTGGAGATAACGATCGTACTTCCCTATGACAGAGGCACTTAGCTGAATAAATAATACCCATTCTACATTCTCTCTTATTGAAAGAACCACAAATTTGATGACATTGGTAACACACCTAGCTATATAACTACATTTTATAGATGCTTTGTGTACGGTCATAGGTCATATTTTGGCTCAAGAGATGTAAATGGAGGTTGTTGAATAAAGAATTTGACAGGTGGTACACTTGACTGACTGGCATCTCTTTTTTTATTTTATTTTATATTTTTTGCCTGCACTCCTTTCTATTCTTTTGCTCCTGCCTAGGGGATGGATGCCATAGTGGAAGCTCTGAGCCATCTTTTGAACATGGGGATGAACCACATCTCCAGCCAGAAGGAGGAAGGGTCGCTGCAGGGCATTGGGGAGTGTCACCACCAGCTTAGGATCACCTGCCTGCAGAGTTTCCTGGTACACATGAAACCAAGCACACCATTATTTTGTTAAGTCAACACTGCTTAGGTTTTTAAATAAATGCAACCCTAAGCAGTCCTTCATTTATACACTATTTTTTTTTACAGCAGTAAAGACTGAATTTGATAATAGATATCAAGTGCTTAGTACCATTCTTAGCACATACAAAGGGGCTTGATAGATGTTTGCCTACCAATTTATCAGTGTACTATAAAGGAGTGTTCTTTCTCATTGACCTAGAGACTAAATGAATGTTTTCCTCTCTTTTGAAATTTCCTTTTAAAATTTTCCCTTTCAGCTCAGAAAATACATAACAATTCAGAGTTCTTCAAATATCCAGCTTTTTTAAAGATAATTCCTTGAAGTGATTATCATAATCAGCCCCATACTGGAAATGAAGATAGCAAATGGGTTTCTTGAACTAATGTAACCAAGTCATATTTAATGAATAATTTAAATTGCTGTTCTAAGAGTCAGAATGATTTATAAAGTCATAAAAGTGATTATCAAGTATGCTAGATGAATCCAAATATATAAAAATTTTTATATATATGTGATATGTGGGCTAAATAGATTGAAAAAAGTACAAATGAGTGGCAGTGTTTGCAAAACCTGACAAACTGGTTGAATAAACCATATGATATGTAAAAGGGAAGTTTTATATATTTATTTTGCCATAAAATGATAAATAAGTAAAATGTGCTTAACTTCATTTAAAATAAATAGGTCTAGCATGGTTGGATTCCAAGGCCAGAAATCATCTTTTAAAAACTGATATAATATTTCTTGATCAGAAGGAATAACCAGCTTTATGTTTAATTCAGTAAAATGTTACTTAAGGTGTCGCTGTCACCCCATGGTACTTACATAGTAAGATGTTACTGAAGTAAGTTAGTAACACCTGTAATAAGATGTTACCACTATATGGCTATATCTCATAGGTAATTTTTCTTCATTTCATGTTCTTGTTCAGGAACTGCATGTGTGAATAAGAATCCATTTATGTAAACAGAAGTTGTGTGACTAGGAACCAAAATGCCTGACTGGTGGTGAAGTAGAATTCTTTTGAGTTTCCAACACCCTATTATTCAAGTCTTTGTAACACATAGATATCACACCAATTTGTAAACTGAGAAATCTGATGAGCCATCCCATAGCATGTAGCACATTCACTTTTGCACATAATGGAAATTTATAATTGAACCAAGTATTATAGGCAGAACAAACATATACAGAATTCCAAGGAAGTGCCTGGCCCTGTACACATTTATCTTTTCACTCTTCACAATAACTCTGGGTGTGATTATCCCTGCTTATATGGGCTGAGGAACTGTAACAGTCAGGGTTTTGACAGGAAGCAGATGAGACTCTCAAATTAGGATTAATCAAGGGTAGCTTAAGAAAGGGATTCCTTATAATGTGTCCTCATCGTGAGGAACCCACAGGGGATAGTGCAGTCTCCCAGCGCTTGTCATAACAGAGCAGTTCCCATACCCAGACTCAAAGGACAAGAGAAGGAAGTGGAAGGGGACCCTGGACCCTGGAAGGAGACTGGTTGAGCAGGATGCCTTGAGAAATAGTGTGACCTTTAGTCAAATAACAGAGCTGACCAGGAGGTCTTTGCAGGAAGGGAGGCGAAGAGTAAACGCTGGACCTCGCTTCCTTCCAGTCTCTTGCCAGGTTCCCCATAAGCCAAACTTGAAGGGAAGCCAGTGGGCAAAGAGGTCTGACGACACAGTCATTGACATGGGAGGTCAGCTTCCTGTGACAGAAAATGGAGTGGAGGGGAGCACAGTGCAGCTGGGAGGACAAGTAAAAGTTATCCTGCTCAGGAACTGAAGTCGAAGGACCTTAGGCTCTTCATTAGAACATAGAACTGAAGTTGAAGGACCTTAGGCTTCTTCATTAGAAGTCATAGAGCTGGGAAGTTGAGCCTTGACTGAAACTCAGGTCTGACTTTAAAAAAGTTTTATTCTTTCCATTGTATCAAATGATGACTTCTATCATTTTGGAGACAAAGAGTGTAAGTATATTTACAATGTCTTCTCTAATCACCATGTTTCTCAATAGAAACTGATATGGAGCCTTAATATGCCTATGTGAATTCACATATTTGTTCAAGAAAATATCACAAAGAGAAAATAATGCAGAAGGCCATAGTTTATATTTCTCTGATTATATTCCATCCAGACAAGGAGCAGAAGAATTTCCTATGGACATAAGTAGGATAAGCACAGACAACTGAAAAATAGAATAATAGTATCATTCTTCAAATCATGTATCCATTAGAGCATAAATCCTTATGATGAAGTTTTAGAATACAAGTGAGGTTCAGTGGGGGTGGAGTCTAAAGCTAATGACCAAGAAAGAATTCTTAAGACATATCTGGTGCAAAATGGTGGTTTATTAAAGCATGGGGACAGGACACATGGGCAGAAAGAGCTGCTGCCTTGGTGTTGTGAGGAGTGGTCCATTATATACTTGCAAGTCAGGGGTAAGTCTCTAAGGAATTTTGGAAGCAAGGTTTCCAGGACCTTGATGGGCTAGCTGCTGTTGGGGAAAAGGTCATTTATTATTATCTAATAAAACCTTACTCATGAGACCCTTCAGATGTATATCAGTGGGCCCTATGCTTGGAGATGATTGCCAGCATATATCTTGAGGGGTTTAGAGATAAAGGAAGTTTCCAAAGGAATTTTAATATGTTAAAGTAGACTTAGAGGTTCCTGGTTGGGGTAGGGGGCAGTCAGGCTAGGATTGCTTTTTGCCCTTAGCAAAGTATTAAGGTGGAGGCAGTTGAATCCCTAGGTGAATGTCACTCTGCCAGTTTCAAGGATTGTCAGTGGGCTCTAGGTAGTAATGAAATTTAATAACTTTCCTTCTGCTTTTGCTTCCCACATCACTTAGTATCATTAAAATTTAGATAGGCCTACAAACCAGTATCTTCACAAGAAGGTCATAATGATGACCTTAGTTTGTCAAAGTCCCAACCAATAATAGAAAATCTATTTTTCCATCTTGAAAAATGGTTTTAAATTGCCTAAACGAAAAATTAATTTTTTGAAAAATAACAAAATTGCAAGCCAGAGGATAATTTTCCCTCTTTATGAGCATTAGTTATTGTCAGTGGTAACTTAACTGTTTAGTAAAACTGAAATGAAATGCTTACCATTGCAAGAACCATTGAAAAACTAATCTCATTTTTACAAGCTTCCATCAGACATAAAGGACTTTTCCTTGAACACCAAAAGAGCCATGTTCTGAAAACATGAGAATAAAATTATGATTCTGTTCTTCTAGGACATTGTAGGTTTTATTTTTAATTAATAGTATGATTGAGGCTATAGAGGATGGCTTTGCTAAGAGTAATTCCCTAAATGAATAATTTAACCTCTCAAGGGAATGGCCTATTTTTTTTTTAAATTTGGGTGAATTCCCAGAGTTTATAATCCATAATTGATTTTTTTGATGTTGGTTAATACAACCAGTGATAGAATATAGAAACAATGCTGTTCCAAATATGAAAACCAGGTTTTTAACATATGGCTAAAATTTCCTTCAAGCTGATGTTAAATTCTCTATGTTATTCAACAGAGTGACAGAATTAGTTTAACAAAGGATAAGAATAACTTTTGAAAATATTTATGAAATGTGAATAACATGGAACTCCTGATGTTTTTGCAGACTCTTCTATTTTATTCAAGGAATTCATCTAAAGTGTACTCAGGATTTTAGCTAAAGTTGACTCTAGCTGTGGTTCAGCATAAAGTATTAACTTTTATATCCATTTAAATATTCATGAGAGGTAAATTATAGACAGAATTTAAGTAGGAAGAGATTCAGAAAGAATCTCCTATATAGTATTTTATATTTTTATCTTAGCCTATTTTGGTTGGATTAAAAGAAAGAAAATGTATTTCTCTGGAGGAAGGTCATTGGTGTCTATTTTTTACTTAATAACTATTAAGAATCTACACAAAGTAGTATGCTTAATATGCAAACTTGGGCACTGGCCCACTAGATTTAAAGCCCAGCTCTATTACTCACTAATTGTTTAATATGAAATGAAGAGAATAACAATACTCACTTCAATGGGTTCTGTTAAGAGTAAGCAAGGTCATGTATGTAGAACCCATAGAAGACCTTCAGTAACTTTCACAATCATATGATGTGTTGTTAAAAGCACTCCAGTGCCTGTATTCTGGTGTGGGTCATATTTACTGTTGGTATGACAGTCTTTTATATAACTGTTTATATCCTACACACAGTGAGATTTTTTTACAAAAGCTTATGCCCAAAAAAATTATTGTGAGGAAATTAATGTTCAAGTTTCATATTGCTATTGTTTTGAGAATTAAAGAACAGAGAAACTGAAAAGGTTGTTAAAGAGTGGTAGTGGGGGAAAGAAGAGGAGAGAACGTTGTCTTGCAGCTAGGAAATCTGTCTTTTATTCTGAGCCCAACCGGCAATTAACTGTATCATCTTTGGGAAAACCTCCTAATCTCTAGGGTTTCAGTTCCGTTAGCTATGAGATAAGCATAATGATACCCTTGAGAAGATGCATATGCTCCTACTCAATGTGTTCTCATTGAAGACCATTTATATTTACCTTTTTTTTTTTTTTTTAAATCTCCAAGTCCCTGAAACCTTTTATCCTTTTCCTGGAGTTTGGGATATCTAGAGAGTGGCCAACTTCCTATTACATTCCCATCCCTTAAGTCACATGAGTTGAGAACGAGAAAAGAGGGTTAGAGAAGGAGGCCTGGAGAATCACTTTCATAGCAGCTAGAAAAGGATTAGGTCATTTAGATGCCCAATAATGAGGGGCTCTCCGGCTAGGCACAGCAGTCTTCGAAGGCAAAAACCGCTCAGTTAACCTTTCTGGACTTAGTCATTTCTCACTTCATTAGCTAAAAGTTCATTCAGATCTGGGAATCCCATGCCAGGAGCACACTTCATTCCACTTCTAATTCAAAACACCTGGACTACTTTGGCCAGAGGCCACATCTGGGGCCTGGTTCATCTCTGTGTGGCGACCGGGGTCTCGCCTCAGCATTTACCACAACAGCAAACAAATCACAAGGAAAGATTAATTTTTTATGGAATGAAGCCAAGAAGAACAAACATAACGGAATTTAAAATATTAAAAACCTATTAGCTGAGACAATGGGAAGTCCACATTAGGACTGAAGTACGAAACGTGCCTAATTAGAGAAGCAAGAGCTGCTAGAAGCAGTCTGTCTGTAGGAATGAGAAAAAGGCTCCTTACAAGGGGAAGCTGATTATAATGAGGGTGTTGCCAGAGGTTAAATGAACAAAACCACTCATTTTGATTCCATGTTGATCCTCTTCTCTTATTAGTGTCATTCCTATGACCATAATGATAATGTTGAGTTTCAAGGGCACCTGTAGGGCTTGGAGTGTGTGCACTGATTTAATTTTGTGAAGAGATAGACAATGAGAAAGAGGAAGTGTGGATGCAGATTTGTTGGCATCAGTAGGTTTTCAACTGGACATCCACTTTCGTAGGTCATGATGTTTACAAACCTTGTAGTGCAGTATGATGATTTCCTAATTTGTACTGTGTTGTGTTATCCTCATTACTGCTCTTTTCTGCCTGGGTCCTATTCCAGTTTTTCTTGGCTCCTCCATGGCTAGAGATAGAGACGATGGCATTCCAATTATTATTTTTGCTCTACCAAGTTTCCTTATGGGTTCACTTCAGTTCTGCAGGTCTTTTCTTGAGTGCCTCCTTTTGTCTAGGCATGGTGCTGGGAGCTGCAGAGATCAATGGGTTTTTGTTCCAACTGCACCCTACCCAAGGACCTTCTCCTAATCTTGGAATTGGCCACTCTGCTTGTCGTAGCTATAGTTCCTCACTTACACAAGGACATGGAGTTTTCACACTGGCCTTAATATAAGATCCTAAGGTAGTTACTCATTAGTAGTATTGATTATAGAAATAAAGAAAGATAATGGATCAAATATAGTTTCTTTTGCTTGGGTAATAGATGTGGTTTATAAAAATTAGCAAATGTTATTAACATTTTCATCAGAAAGATAAGAGAATACTTTCCATGAAGACACAATTCTATGCTAGAAGTATAACAAACTAAACTTTCATGTCCAGAATACAGAAGAACTAATTAAAGAAGTATACAAGAAATAAGTTTTTATTACACATAGAGAAAGAAGTAGTGTTAAAGCTTCTACCAAGTTTTAAGTATAATGCTTTGCACTGATGTTCTTCTGTAGATGGATATGAGTAGGCTGTGGTGGTATTTATATATTTTTCAGTACCAGTTAGAAATAATGGCTGCCCAAAGCTTCTCAAGTATGTCCTTCCACCCAAGAATTTTTCACCGATATCCTTCCAACTTCTCAGGGTCTGGCAACTGAAGAGTGAATGCCTGGCTCAGCAGGTGCTTTCAGTTCTCATTCTAGTATCAAGGTCAACATCTCTGGTGATTGTTCTATACCTGGGTAATATGGGACATTCTTTATTTGAATATCATCCCAATTATACCACTGATAATGAGGAAGGAAAATTTTGGAGCATTACAGTGACTTGGAGCAAGCAAAGATAATGAGAGACTGGGATGAATTGTAAGCACAGATCTGATTTTAAGCCTTTCCCACTAAGCCCCACTGCCTCTCATGGAGGTAGAAGGGGGACTGCAGAAATTCAGGATATGGCAGAAAGTATTCATTTCCCTTTGGCTGGCTGCTTTTTATTCCCACCACACAGTAGACTGGCCATTAATTTAGAGGATTTAACTGGCGTCTCTTTATATGTGGGGAATATGGAATGGAATGAGAGGCTAGGAAAATAGAGATGTAATGGAGATAGAAGTGCTCTGGAGAACATGCAACAACAGTACCAATAACAAATGCATGATGCTTTCCTCATATGACTTCCATGTATGTAAGAAGGCACAAACAAGATTTGTCAAATAACAAATATGGAAACCATTGAAATGCTTATAGAGAATGATTAAATCCATTAAAAGACCTCCAGAGAATGAAATGTTAGGCAGCTCTGAAAAGAGATGGGGTGAATCCATATATGCTGATGTGGAAATGTGCCCAAGATAGATTCAGAGCAGGACAATAAATGAAGCATTTTTCCATTTGAGAGACAGAAAAACAGTGGGAGTAAAGGGAACATCACCTGAGAGGCAGATGTAAGCACGACATGAGAAACGAGAAGCCTTCAGGAAGTCTTGTAGCAGAGGGATGAAACATTCTGAAGCACCATGTACCAATAGGGGTTGAATTCATGTTCAAAATCCTTGCATGGGTGTATTTCCCTCCTCAATAATTATACAAATGTAGGTCTGGTGAAGTAGGATGGTCATACTTTGCCATAATGAGACACTGGTACACACATTAAAATGGCTGTAATTAAAAATACCGATCATATCAAGTGTTGATGAGATATGGGGGAACTGGAACTCTCATACACTACTGGTGGGAATATAAAATTGTACAGTCACTTTGGTAAATAACTCGGCAGTCTGTTAAAGACCTAATCATATTTTTGTCACATGACTCAGGCATTCCACTGGTAGGTATATAACCAAAGCAAATTTTATTTCAAGCAGTTTTATTTCAAAGCATCAAAAATTGGACAGGAACTCAAATGTTTGGAAATAGGCGAATGGACAAACAAATTGTAATATATTCATATAATAGAATACCACTTAGCAATAAAAAAGGGAACTTTGCAACATGAATGAATCTCAAAATAAATATGCTGTGAGAATGAACCCAGTCAAAAATAAATTACATATTATATTATTCCAATGATATAAAATTCCAGAAATTGCAAACTAATCAACAGTGACAGAGAACAGATTAGTGGCTGTGTCAGGACAGGGAGGTACATAGTATGGAAGAAGGAAAGAATTGAAATGAAACATATGGTAACTTTGAGGGGGAATAGAAATTTTCATTATTGTGTATACATATCGTGATGGTTTTATTTGTGTATATATATTCAAAAACTTATCAAATTGCATTTCGTGTGCAGTTGACTGTGCACTATATCTCAATAAAGCTGTTTTTAAAAGTAAAAAATAAAAAGCAAAATTTAAGGGGATTCTAGATTCTCTTTTGGCAGAGACTGGGACCACCATATACTTTTCTGTAAATTTATAAGTGTAAAGTGGGGGTGAAAGGTGGGGATGGTCGGCTACAGAATACTTTCAAAGTCTTTTAGAGATCTGAATCTAAATAGGCCAATGAAACAAAGAAGGGCCTAAGTGGATATCAAAGGCCCCAATTATTTTATTAAAATCCTTCCTTTGCTCTTATTGATGTGTCTTTGAGTGAAAGTCTGAGAACATTTTGCTTGTTACTGGATAATTATGAGTACACTCCGAATTTGTATTTGAGGAAGGATGCATTTGATGGCTTGTGATGAAGTTAGCCATTGGATCTCTGAAGAACATTTTAAATATTATTTATGATTTGATTTATTTAAGTTTAATAAATATGGAAAAGGAGCTTATAAGTTTTTAGCAGCCCTTCCCTCTTCATGGAATTCCATTTTATCATACTCAGCTTTTTTTTTGTAGGATTCTTTAATGTCTTACCACCAACGGAGCCAGATGGTGTCTTAAAACTTTGGTTGGGATAATTGGATCATTTGTTACTCTCAAACTCAATGTTTAGGAGCTTTACAGAAAGAATTGCCCCTCAACATATAGCCTGTTTCAAAGCATAATCAGCAGAAAACTGAGCTCTATTTCTATTTTTTAATTTTTAATTTTTTCCCAGAAAATTTCAGAAATAAAAAGATCTGTTTCTTTCCTGTGTCATTTCTCCTCTCCTTCTAGATTGTTCTCACAGAAGTGGCATGAATTTGCTTCAACTTTTGTGATATCAGTGAGACCTCAAACATTTGCTCATTGCAAAGGTGATGTGGAACACAGCCTTGCAAAACACCAAAAGTTAATGTGGCTTCAATAGTAGTGAGATTTTATTCTTTGATTCTGCATCTGAGAGTTTCCCTAATGGGATCCTAGAAAAATAATGCAGAATTCAGGATCATAGTGTGTGTAAGATTGGGAGCAATGGACAGTATTTACACAGGTTCAGGACTGATAAATATGTCAGTTAAGAAATCTTGGTTACTTTGCACTTTTATCTCCAGAGATTTCACTCCCTGCTAATCTTGTAAAAAATGAATTAATCTTCATCAGAGCAGATAATGAAAATTCAGTGACTGGCTATCAGTCTAAGTCAATTTAACAGCTTTTGGCCTTGCAGAGAGGCTTTGGAAAGTCCTTATTAAACATCTCAGCTTTCAATAAGAGAATATTTTCATTCCCAGTTCACTTGAAGCAATGGAGTATAGCTTTCTAAATTACCTTGCAACCAGAACATAGGGAAATACCTTCAAGGTGAAATTTTCAAAGAAGAGGAAATTCCTTGATGTACAAAGTCAACTTTATAAAGATTACTAGTATGTCAAGAAACTCTTTGTCCCAGTTCCTCAGAAATAATTGTGCTCTTGCTACCCCAGAAGACTTTAAGACACAAAATCTAGGCAAGCAGTTTAACACAGGTGCCTTGCCGAGATTCCAGCTCAGAGACTTGTCATCAGAGTCATCTTTTGAACGTAAGTAGCTGAGTGTAATTGGCTCTTTGCCTTCTCAGGTCAGAAGCATAATAGATAATGAGAGCTTATTGTGAACAGAATAAAGGGAGTGGGAAGAAGCCTAAAGAAAGGACCAAAACTGGCCTCTGGGGAAAATTAGAACAATGAGGCTTCCGGACTCTAAGACTGGGCATGGCACCTTGTCACTTTGTAGAGCTGAGCCAGTGTCATTGTAATAAAATACATTTTCTTTCCCAAAAGTTTCTTCCCATGTGCCAGATGACATAAAATAACTTGTATGTGTGCTTTACAACAGAGAGAACTCTATTTTCATATACACTTGCCCCAAACCCTTGCAACTAGTTTGAGGCAGGTGCCATTGCTGTCCTAGACACGTTTGCATAGGAGAGATCAGGTTCAAGGCTGTTATGTTGTTAAGTCAGGGCACGTGGCTGGAGCATAAACCTGAGTCTGTGTTCTCTGATGCCAATCCAGATAACTTGTTAGTTTGGTTTAACAGTACATCGTTTTGAAGAAACAGGTTCACTTTTAGAACTGATTTTAGCAATCAGGTGCCAAGTAACAAGTGTTTACTCTAAGAAGTTCAGCATGATGGTAAAGTGAGTAGATTCTGGGGTCAAAGCCCTGGAGTCTAAATCCAAGTTCTACCACTGACAGCTTGTGATCTTGGGCAGTATTCTCAACCTTTTTGTTAATAATGTTTTTCATTTCATAGAGTTGCTGTGAGACTTTATGAGTTAACAAGCAAAAATCACTCGGAATACTGCCTGGTACCTTTTAAAAGCTGCATATTAGCTCTGTCCACAGCAGCAAACACCATTGTTACCATAATTGATACTTATTATTATAGCAAGGGAAAGCATTTATTACATTTCTTCCATCTCTGTGGGAATAAAAATTAGATCTGAATGGCATGCTTTTATGTTGATTTGAATCCTGCCAGGAATACATTAGGGATTGGAGAGCTGCATTGGTCTAATAAATTCTTGTTTCCATTCCCAACCAATACTTTAAGTATCAGGAAATGAATGTACATTTTCTAAGATGCCTTATATATATCTCTCAACCCTATATCTAGGGATTATTGGACTCAATCATATTATTTTGAGTTCTATACTACTTGGGAAGGGTGGTAGTTGGAGTGATTACTCAGTTCTAAGGATATACCCATATGCATTCCCTACTAGCATTTTTTTCTGTATTTATCTTCTGCCTTTCTCAGGGTTCGGTTCCTAGATATCTATTATCTAGCTACAACTACTTCCTTATAGTTCTCATCTAGTCACATGGCTTTTAAAGCCAATGTTATGTTAACAATTCCAAATTTATATCCAGGTCAGATTTTTCTTCTGAGCTCCAGCCTTGTATGTCCACCTGCCTACCCTACATCACCTCTTGGAAGTCCCACAGATGACTCAAACTAAACATAAATGAAACCACTCCCAATCATCCCTTCAAAACCTTGTGCAACTTCTCTCATTTTGGGTGGTAATATCTCCATTCTTTTGACTGTTCAGGCCTCAAATTCTGGAGTTACTCATAACTACTGTCTTTCATACATACATCCAATTTGTTAAGAAATCCTATTGACTCTTCAAACTCTATCTGGAATGACTACTTTGCAGCATCTCCGGTACCACCAGTCTGGTCTGCGTCATCATCATCTTAGGTGGTTTATTGCAATACTCTACTCATCCGTCTCTATGACTCTACCTTTGTTTTCCTATAGCTTGTTTTCAATACAGCAGGTAGAATGATGTTTTAAAGTATGTCATATTATGTCATTCTTCTACCCAGAACCTTGAGATGCCTTAGCAATTCTATGTGATCTGACCACCTATCACCCTCTGATCTTCTTTTCTACTCTTTTCCTTGTTCTTGTCTTTGTGTTTCCCTGCAGCTCCTTAGCTGACCCAGGTGTTCCCATGCTTCTTGGACCTTCGCTCTCCTAGTTCTTCTGCAGAACACGCTCCTGCCCTGAGTTTCTGCTTGGCTGAATCTCTCATATTTGTAAATGAAGGTGCCTCCCCTTCCCGATGAAGCCCACCCTGACCACCCTATCTAATACTGCCCCAGCCACCTTTCCACCTCCCTGTCCTCTGGATTTCCCTTATCTTGTTCCATGTTTTATTTTTCCCATGGCATTGTTCCTAACAACACTCTGAGAGCCACAATCCCTGTCCTAAACCCTTGGAATCCCAGATACATTTCAGAACTTAGCCTTTCTCAGATTTTAGTAGAGAATGCAATGCATGTACCATATATTATAACTCATCCTTAGCAAAGTAATGTAATCACATACATGAATGTTTCTGAAGCAAAACCTACAAATATGCATATTAACTAGAATAAATACTATACATAGCTGTTCAGTTCAGACCAGTTTTACTGAAAAATTCAGGATAAAATTCCAATTTTTAAACCTTTTTAGACTTTGTTTTGCCATTAAAGAATTGTGGACCTGTATATAGCTTTTAGGTTCATCCCTGCACTGGAGGGCAAACTCCATGAGGCCAGAGTCCATGGTCTCTGATTGGCCCATCTACATCAGGCTCTGAAAGCTGGGCCTAGCATCTAACACATGTTTGTTGTGTGTTGCTTAAATTAGCTAATTGCCCCATGAAACACTTCCTTTTCTTCCTTCTGGATTTAACCAGCTAATCATCGTTTGTTGAACATGTCTTATATGTATGCATTTCCATCTGGACCTTTCCTTTTACTGATCCTTCGTTTCTTCCCTTGTTCTCTTTTTATTCAAACAGTCCAGCTTTCACAATGTAGATGTAATCTCCCCCCTATGGGAGCCTCGCTGGCTCCACAGTTTGTGATGCCCTGCCCTTATCACTGCTATCACAATTTTTAAAAAGGAATATATCATTTGCATCTAATTCTCATGTGTCTCATTTCTTTTATTAATGGTTTTTTGGATGAATTATCATCACACCAACTAAATTACAAGCTCTTTGAGAATAAAGGTTATGTTACCAATACTATGAGCAGGGCAGTAGGTAAAATTCTTATTTTACAGCAGTACGCTCACCATGTAATAAATTATTACATTTTTCCATTTTTGTATGAGATACTGTATGAAAAGCTGAGGCTATAATGACTTATAAGATGCACTTGTCATTCTGATACTGAGAGGGAATAAAAAAGAAGAAAATAGGCCACTGTAATTGAATTGATTGCAGCAATTGAACTGATTGAACTGTGGGCATTTAATCCAACCTTGGAGGACCAGGGATTTTTTCCTAAGGCAATGGTAGCAGAGACATAAAAAATAAGAACCACCCAAAGGAGGAGGCCGAAAGGGAAGAATGTATCAAGTCGAGGTGGCTGCATGTGTCAAGCCCTCGAGGTGACAGTGAGAAGGGGTGCATCATTCATAAGGCAAACCTAGATGAAATAAAGGCATTTGGTGTGATTTATGTATAGGTTGCAAGGGAGGTGGGATAGTGCGTTGAAAAATAAAACTCATCTTGGAGGGAGGCAGGGCGCCAGATCATAAAATGTGTTCTACATCTTGCAAACGAATTCAGGCTTATTATGAAAGATGTAGCGAGTTATTCAGGCATTTTGAGCCAGGGTCTATGAGGTGCTCAGATTTGCACTTTTGAAACTTGACACTTAGTTGCACTGTGAGGAACGGGTTGGAGAGGGCAAGGCTGAAAACAGAGGCCAGGTTTTGTTATTTTTCCAGTGTTTAGGGTAATTCCTTCTTGAGGAATCTGGATGTGATGTGCTTGCTATTCATCTCCTGGAAGGTGAAAAATACATCTTAATGATTCTGCCGAGGGGACCTATGGTAACATATTTATTGATGAAAATGTATTAGGATGGATTTCCTCAAAATAAAAGAAAAAATGCATCTGTAAAATATTTGAGTGGCAGGTATGTGTTCTGCCCAACAGGATGAGATGGAGGCTGAGCTATCCCTCTGGGAGAAGACATGGGACTCCACAGGGCAGGGAAAGGACTGATCAGAGAAGTGATGGAAAGATTGACGGTGACACATGGCGTGTGAGCTCTGGGAGAATGAAATATGTGGTGCCCCCCACATACTTTCTTGATGAAAGCAGACTTCACAGACCCTTAAAGAAATGAATCTGTTAAACAGATGCCTTCAGCATGTCACTTGTGGACAAAGCTTCCTTTGCTAAAACCCCTCTCAGAAAGGTTGAGAATGGATAAGTCTGGTGAGAGGAATAATTTGTCAAACTAATTTATTATAGTCCAAGGAGGTCTCTGCATAATGCAGGACTCCAGGGAACAGAAGGCTGTCATCAATGGAGCTAGTGACTCTCCTCCCCCAGGCTGGGCCTCTTCTTGCTTATTTGTTTTTGGTTTTGTTACATGGAAGAAGCTAACATTGTTCCCAGTTCTTTGGTTCTGTTCATAATAGTCCATTTTATGTTCGTTTTGAAAATGAGAAAATGGGGGCCCATGTGTGGGAATGCTGGGTTCAAACAGGACCTACCGAGGAAAATTGAATCCGGGAGTTAAAGCTATGGCTACAACAGGAACTGGATCAGCCTGCTGTGGTTGTGCTGCGTGGCTGTGAATCACCTGTGCGACCTTCAGGGAAAGGACCGGCTCACCTGGGCTCCTAAGGCAGCAGCTGATGCCTCTGTATACTCTCAGAAGAGCTCACAAACCAATCCAAACCCCTAAACACAATGGAAGAAGTTGATTTACCACCTTTATGAAACAAGGAAGAGAAATCACCCAGCACCCCCACCATGCAATTTAGCAATAAATAGATGAGAAAATTATCACCATTCTGATAGAAATGGTTATTTTTCAAGGGAAAATATTAACCTTTCTATTTCTAGTATCATGGGTACCAGGCCACACATTTCTGAAACAATTATTTTTCCTGGTCATGTCACAACTGTTTCTGCCAAACTATTACAAAGAAAAAAAAAAACAAACCAAACAAAACAAAAAGAAGAAAGAAAATCAGAAAAAGAGAAAGAGGGAGAGAAGAATACATGAAGTTCGTCTGGTTGCAGGAGCCCCCGGGAGCCCTGTTTTCAGGAGGTAGGGCTGTTCACACTGGGCTGTACACCATGCCAGTACTTGGTCCTTTTTGTTGGCCTCAGTTTCTCAATGTGTACCTTGCGATCTTCATATTAACATTTCAGATTTTAAAAGGTGTATGTCCTACTAAATGTATTGCAGAAGAATTCAACAATTTCCAAAATTGATAGAAATTCTAAAACAAAACTATTCATTCACTATCGAGACAAGAAACTTCATAACAATGATCATAAAGGCATCTTTGGAGTGTGGCAGAAAGAGGTAGAGGCTCTGAATCTGCTACTTATTAGTATAATTCTGAGAAAAATACCCCAATTTCAGTTTCTTACAATCGCAGATGAACATCCTGGGCTAGAAGGTCTCTGTTCTTTTTCAGATCTAAAATTCTGTATGTTAAATGGCCACATTTAAATTCAAACAATGAATATTTCTATTGCCAGATTCTGGGAGTCTTAGGATTACTAGGACATGATCCTTACTTTTGAGAAGTTCACCTTACACTACATATGGCTTTCACTTGCCTAAAATGAGTAGGATTTTTGCTCTTTGTTTCTGAAACACATTGATATAATCAACACAAAGGCCTTGCAGTGAGATATTAGTAGATACAAACCAATACGGTCCATTGATGGATATAAGGCACGTGGATGTGAAGTTATACAAATTTATTCAGCTTGTGCTGTTGAACTGCTAGAGGTGAAGTTTTAGAGCAACTCAAGAGATATTAGTTTGGGGGCACCTGGGTGGCTCAGTTGGTTAAGTAACTGCCTTCAGCTCAGGGTCCCACATTGGGCTCCCTGCTCGGCGGGAAGCCTGCTTCTCCCTCTCTCACTCCTCCTGCTTGTGTTCCCTCTCTGGCTATGTTTCTCTCTGTCAAATAAATAAAATTTTTTTAAAAAAAGATATTAGTTTGTAGTGGCTTGTTTGGACGTGTTTGCACAAACATGTACAAATTTTTATTAATTTGCCATGATCTCTCCCAATGTGGAATTGTACTCAAAACCGCTCTGTCCACCCACACACATATTTTCAGCGCAAAAATTCACTGAACTCAACCGTAGAAGGTCAAGTGTCTGACCAGATGAGTCAGTAAGAGAAATTTTATGTATTCCTCCTGGTTGTCAAGTGGAGTGTTAAGGCAGGTAGAGAAGGACATTATCATCCTGAGTCTGAGAACTTTACCTTCTTCTTCCCTGACAGGCCCAGGTGTGAGTAGATGATGCCATTGTTGGAACCAGCTTGGCACAATCACTGTCTAGACCTGGCAGCCATGGCTGCCAGGAAGTTACAAGGCTATAAGTTGAACCTCTTAAGATGGCACATAATGTCTGCATGACAATAAACTCTTGATAATGTCCAAAGTTTTTTATTCCATTCTTCAATTTTTAGGGTGTTCTGACTTCCATGAAATGCTATGGGGCATTTTCTCTGAAAACTCACTCTGGGAAACTGCTTCATACTCCATGTTACTTGTCTTTAAAAAATCCATTTCAGATAATATACCAGGCCTTTGGACTTTCAACATTCCTCAGCCAGATGTTCAACAGCAAATATTTTCTCAGCTGGGAAAAAGAAGAAAAAAAAACAGTGAAACTTGTCAGTAGTGGTAGGAATTATCAGTATCAATGAACACTTATTTTTTGCTTTTGCATGGGAGACTGGCAGAAATATTTGAAATATGAATCTGGGTTCTACCCCTAATATACCTTAATAAATTCCAGCTCTGGAGTAGCAAACGAAAACTGATACTGGAGACTGCAGAGCATGCAAAAATATGGAACATATTCAGAAGTTATTACTATGCATTTTACTTCCAATCATAGGTTCACTCAACCTCTATGTGATAAATGAACCTTCAGGGTATGTTTGCATTGACATTTATGAGTCTCAAGAATAAATGAACTGACGTTTTTGGAGGGGCGTTCCCCAGAGGGCTTAAAGGTAACTGAAATATCTTTGGCCCAAAATATTTCTTAAGTAGCTTTGAAGCCAGAGAATTTAATTGAATTTGAAAACCCACTTAGGAATAAAAATCTGAAGGCACTTTGGGCATTGCATTATAGGGCTAAGCCAAATATTTCAAAAATATTTAACTTCAAATGAAATTTTCATTCATTTTACTAGTTAATTAAATATGATTTTTTTCCCCCTGAATTTCCCCGAGAAGGAAAGACCTCTTTGAATGCATGGTATTAAAAAGAATTCTAAATAAATTGGAACACAAGAGGCCTTTAGTTTGGGGAAACTTTGAAAAGTATCAGCTTTTAATCAAGGAAAGAATTATATTACTTTCTTTGATCTGCTCCTTCCCTCATTTGCCTTGAAGCTATTAGGGCCCCCTTTTTGGTCTCTTCCAGCTTGGATGGTCACTTATTCTCAAGTGAATGTGACTTTGAGGGGAATAACAATGAACCGCTGCTTTGTCTCAAGGTCCTCAGATTCTAAACGGTTCTCAAGTAAGACTTAGCAAAGCAGCACACTTCTGACTCAGCATATCTCTGGATTCAGACTTGGGTTTTTAAAATTATTAACTTGGAATCTGTTCAAACCTGGCTCATCTTATGAAAAAAACTCATCTTTGGTGACATAATAGGTTATCTCATAATTTAAAAAAACTAAGTGTGTTTATCTTAGAATCACTTTTTGATACAGCGATCAAAACTGGCATACAGGGCACAGTGGATCACCATTCATTTTTCTCAAATGATTCCTTTGTTTGAAATTTTGGCATTTTAATTTTGAGACTGTGGCATTGGAGTATATACAGACAGATTACTTGAAATGTTGAATGTTCAAATTTAAACATTGGGAATTTGGGGGACCTAAGTCAAGAGCAGTCCCCACCTAGAAAATGATGGTATCACCATGGACTTCCTTTTGGTGGATGATAAAATCTTTCAGGAATCTTCTTTTCAGCTTAATGAACCTGACATTCTAAATGTGAACTTTGGAAACAAATATGCTGGACTTGAATCACGAGGATTGATGGGCTCCAGTCCCATGGTGTAGGGAGATAAGAGTCCAGCAAGTTACTTGGCTGGTCAAATCATTCTTACAGTAAAAAATGAGTGCAGGAAACTTCTACTTTCTATTCCCAAAAGTATTTCTCTCAACCAGTGGAAAAAAATTGCTTTCATTTTTATTTTATATTTATTTCCCAAGACCCACAAATTTTACATAATTTAAGTAGAAAAATCAGAAAGCTTATTTGTTCAGAAAGGGATCTGCAAAATATTTGGGATGTTCTCATTACATATTACCCATTCCTTAAGTAACATCAGTGTCTGTAACTTGATTGAAAAGATGTTTTTCAGGTAGAATTAAAGCACCTAAAGTCAGTAAAGTTGGATCAGAACATACTTATATAATGTTTGGATCTTATAGTTGGACTGGAAAATAACCAAACAATTCATATACAAATAATTGGACCTTCATTTGCTGTTCACATAAACCTGATGTAATAATTAGAGAGTCACTTTCTAGTTTCTCTGAACCCTTTTCCAAACACCTTTCAATTTCAGAATTGGTCCAGTGCAAGGAGCCAAAAGTACTAAGTGTCCTGCCAGAAAATCTCTGCATTTCTGTTACTGGAAACCAATAGGCTTAAAACAAAGACATTTTCTAAGGAGAATTGTGAAGGGCTTACCACCCAAATATTGGACCAAATGAATAAAACTCAGATAATATTTTGAATAAGGGTAATTTTGTCTATCAACAACTATGAACATTCCAATTTACTCAAGGTGATGGAGAACTATCAAGTTGATCTAAAATACATTGCATATATAGAGCATGTGTAAATGTAATATATACATGTACTAGTACATAACATATATGATGTAAAATGGAGCTATCTACAATTGTTAAGTTTCAGACAAATGCTTATGTCTCATATTAACTGGTCCCAAAATATAATTGCACCAACTTGCCCAATGACTGGTATCAGTAAGGTGATATTCAAAAATATAGTCTTTCCTTCCTCTTCACTTCCTTCTTGGGTGTTTCTGATTCATTAGGATTTGAGAGGGTCTCCAGAAACTGTTTTTTAAAAAACTCTTGGTCTTTCTGAGGAGGAACTGAATTTCCCATTTCCTCACTTAGGCCACTCGTTAGCCTGGCACCTGAGCTCCTTCGGAAATGAGTAAATAAAGTGAATACTCTGACACCAAATATTAAGATGGACTATTTCCACAGTAATCCCCAATATCTGCCATTACATTTCTAGGTGTTTCTAATGCAGACAAAAGAAAAACCCCAGTTATTTACACTAAATGGGAAACCTATTCCTGTTATGAACACACTTCAGTCTTAGAAGTAGCTAGAAATCTCTCCTTAGAGAAATCAAGTTCAGAAACAAATTGAAAGCTGTCCCTCAACTCAGGAATAGTAAGAAGACATCAGAGTCCAGGTTTTTTAAGTGGGCATGGAAGGAAAGTATTCCAGGATCAGGTACCAAAAGCTAGAATTTTGTTATTGATTATCTTTTAGTTCCTTTTGAAATTTTATTTCTATTATGTTTAAAGGAGTTTATTTATTTATTTGAGAGAGAGCATGCACTTGTACAAGTGTGGTGAGGGGAAGGGCAGAGACAGGGAGAAGCAGACTCCCTCCTCAGCTCAATGCAGGGCTCTATCCAGGACCCTGAGATCATGACCTGAGCCAAACGCAGATGCTTAACTGACTGAGCCATCCAGGTGCCCCTTGAAATTCTATTTTCTTATTATAAAAGTAAATTCTGTGAAGAATCTACATTAAAGTATGTTAAATAAAAAAATAGTTTGAATATTTATATAAATAATGGTTTCACTTAAGATCAGTTATGTCTCAGTAAGTTGGGTTGGATGGAGCTCAACTTTATGTTTTTGTTTTTAAATCAGCATTATGGCAGTGTAATTACTATGCAATAAAATGCACTTATTTAAAAAGTTAAAAAATTAAATTTTGGAAAAGAGAAAAATTGTTTTAAAATTGGAAAATATTTAAAAAACCAAAAAGAAAATATCACTATATTCACAATCATTTAACATTTTGTAGTATTTCCCTTCTTTTTTAAGATATGCAATATTGAAACACATGCAGATATTTACAAAATTTTAAGCCCTATAATTGTGTGACTCTAGCTGACATCATCGCTGTTTAAGATGTTTTTAGTTGGAGCAATGACCCAATAAATTTGACAATACGTAGTTACCATTTATGTGTTGCCTAAAGTAGGCACTATGTGCTTGACACACATTGAAGTTTTCACTCTTCAAAATAGTGAGGTAGGCATTTTAATATTTCCCATTTAATTGATGAAGAAAGGAGGGACAGAGGGTTTGAGTGATTCTGCTATTCCTTTTTGTAGCAGAAGCAGGATTCTAGGCCTGCTGGAAAGTGGTTGCTCTTACCAGCCAGGAGGGCCTACTGGGTGATGTGAGGACAGGACGTGGGTCTGGATTAAAAATTCCCTGCAACCCTCCTCTGCTCCCATGTTTCTGTTTCAACGTAAACATTTAAGTGGCAGAAAATTAATTAGGCGGCCTTGAGGTTTTTTGCAGGCTTTGCTGCAGTATTGCAAAAGCACCTTAGGAACCACTGATCTCAGTCTTTCTCTCAGCCTGAATTTCTGCCTTGTAGTTTAATTTTTGTTTTCGTTTTCGTTTTTTTTGTTTTAAGATTTTATTTATTTGACAGAGAGAAACACAGTCAAACAGGGAACACAAGCAGGGGGAGTGAGAGAGGGAGAAGCAGGCCTCCCGCCGAGCGGGCAGTCTGACTGCAGTACTGGGTCCCAGAACTCCAGGATCATGACCTGAGCTAAAGGCAGAGGCTTAACCACTGAGCCACCCAGGCGCCCCATCGGTGTTTGATTTTTAAACACAAATAGTGAAGAAAGAGGACGTCACGAATAACTGAAGACTTCCCTGGGGCAGATTTCATTTTTCTTTTCTCAATAAAATAGCTCTGTTTTTTTTTTTTTTTTTTGCTTCAAAGCTGAAAAGTGACTCTAAAACAGCTCCTGCAAAAGTCTTTGAGGCAAATTTCTAAATCCTTGCAAACAATCCAAGAAAATATCTCAATTTTCTTTCATATTAATTTAACAGTTGGTTACCTAGTTCGGATAAACAGTCTATTTTAATTTAGGCTATGAATAAAGGCAAGAGGAATGGCAGCCCCTCCAACAGGGCTTGCCATTGTAAGACAGTCTCCTAAGACTTAATGCTGGTGGTGCTGAGCTAACAAAGCTCTTTCCCTAGGAAATCAGCCATCTTAATTGTTCAAACAGTATCAAGATACTGACCCCTGAAGGATATTTGAAGTTACTAGACCCCAGAGGGACAGAACCATAATGAAGAGTGCTTATTGCTATTCTTGCATCCTCATTGTTCAGTGACACACAGAAGCATCTCTACTTTTTAGTATCATGAAATCAGTATCAAATTATTTTCCCTGGAAACCTTGACCCCATGATTATTAAATCACATGCACACTGTTAAATGATTTGCAAGCTATCCAGTTTAGCTTCATTTTTTTTAAACATCTTTCCAGTAATTGCATTTTCACTTTATAACAACAAACTTCTCATAGTTCAAAGAAAGCATCCTCTCAAGGAGGTCAAATTCCCTTTACTTCACATTCAATTTAATAAAATGCAAGAGGAAATCACTGTTACGGAGCCATCATTCCCAGCACTTGGTGATAAGGCAGCGCGGCACTCTTGAGTGATGGAGACCTCTAGGCTGATGTCTGGTGTTAGATGATTTCAGACACACAAAGGAAATCCACCTGTTTGGCCTGCAGAGTTAAGCAATGGCATAAAGATCACACTTGCCCAACTTCTGAATTTAAAAAATGAAATAAACTCAAATAAAACAAAATAAAATAAAATAAAGGCAGAGGGAACACTTTCCCAGGGTCTGTTGTAATTTCTCCTATGAGCCTTGGACTTTTCCTAGAAAAGTCCTTGGACTTTTCCAGTTCATCAGGTGACACTACACTACTAAGACCAGTATCATAAGAGATAATGATAATGTGGGAAAATATAAGTAATAAACGGTAGGACTCTTGTCCCTTTCAAAGTAAAATCTTGTTATCTAAGATAAAGAGATCCAGTTTTGTTTTTAGATACATATCAAGATACCTGACTTAACAAACCCTTGACTTAGTCTCAGGTTTCTTCCAAATAGTTTATTTTATATCCTCAACACATAGTTTTTTCTTTTCTTCTTCTTCTTCTTTTTTTTAAGATTTTATTTATTTATTTGACAGAGAGAAACACAGCCAGAGAAGGAACACAATCAGGGGGAGTGAGAGAGGGAGAAGCAGGCTTCCCGCAGAGCAGGGAGCCCGATGGGCTCTATCTCGGGTCTCCAGGATCATGACTTGAGCAGAAGGCAGTTGCCCAACCAACTGAGCCACCCAGGTGCCCCAGCTTTTTATTTTTAATATGGTTCTTTGCACATAGTTGATATTCAATAGATGATGTTGGAAAGGCATATGTTCTGTTAAATTTGCCAGATACTTTAGAAAACCTTTGATCTTCTCTTAGATCTCTTTCCTTCTTTTATTTTTCATTTGTGGAAAATTTCCAACTACCTGCAGTTTATATTGCGTTTGAAAAACAAAAAAAACCTTTGATTTACTTTTATGTATTTTATTATATAATATTTCAAACATAAAAGAACAATATAGTGGATACATTATATAATGGATTGCATATATTATATATTATATATATAATTATATAATGGATACATACCTACAAAGAAGTTTTAAAGAAATCTTAAAGTTTTGTCTTATTTGTTTTAGAAATATTTTAAAAAGAAACAAAACACTGAAGATACAGCTGACGTCCCCATCCCTCCGTGAATCTGCTTTCTATCCCATCCATCTTCTGCAAAGGGAACATTTACTCAGAGGTTGGCATATATCATTCTCATTCATAGCTTATCAGTACATACCTTTACTTTCTACTATCTGAGTTGTTTATATTTTACTATTTTATTTTACTATTTGGGTAATATATATTTTACTATGTACATGTTTATGTATAAAACTGTTGACAACACAGTGTACATATGATTTTTTTAAATTTTCTCTTTACATTCAGTATTATGTTTTTCAGATTTATTCATGTTTATTTACTTGATTAAAGATCACTGCTTCAACTATGGTAAAGATCTTTTTTTAAAATTTTCAGTCAATCATGCACATCCATCTAATTAAAATATAATAAAATGAGTTATTAGAAAATATGATAAGAAAGATGTATAAGGACAAGTCACACTTTTTATTATGACATTTATCAGATAAAAATTACTCCATCCAGCTGCTATAAAAGTTTCTAAATGCTTGCTCTCAGCCTTAGTACTATCTTGACACATTGGTGACAAATAGTTTGCCAGCTGATATTGGTCCATAGAATGTGCTTTGAGTGACATTGGTCTAAATCATCTATTTTCACACACACACACACACACACACACACACACACACACACACAACTGTGCAGTTGTACCCTTTGTGGTAAGTATCTGTTTCTAGTTTCTGTTATGACAAGTAGTGCTGCTTGTCTATCCTGACCTATCGTGTGCAGGAGGTGCTGTGTGCAGAATGCAACTGTTCGATCAGAAGAGACAATGATCTTCTTCCTTGATGGTCTTTCTATATTTTTGCTTGCATTTCCCTAAAAGAACTTTAAAATCAAAAGAATGTTAAAAAAACGGAACTAAAAGCTAAAAGTAAACCCCTCCTACCTCTTAAGCTGATAGTTAAAACCTTTTGACATGAGTTCAATTAGTTGCAAAAGATATAAACGCTATCTTGCAAATACAGATGGTTCCCAACATATGATGGTTTGACTTATAATTCTTTGACTTGATGATGGTGCAAAAGCACTATGTATGCACTCAGTAGAAACCTTACTTAGAATTTTGAATTTTGATCATCTCCACATGAGCAGTATGTAATAGATACTCTCTCATGATGCTGGGCAGCAGCAGCAAGCTGTAGCTCCTGGGCCACTGTGCAATCATGACAATAAATAGCCAATATGCTTACAGTCATTCTGTGCCCGTTCAATCCTTCTGCTTTTCATTAAAAACAATATTTTTATAATATCCAATAAATTACATTGATTTTCAAGTTTTTATACATTAAACTTTGTGTGTTTGTCCAACTGTAGGCTAATGTGAATGTTCTAAGCACCTTTAAGGTAGATCAGTGTAAGCTATGATGTTTGGTAGGTGACGTGCATTAAATGCATTTTGACCTAGTGATATTTTCAGCTTACAGTGGCTTTATTGAGATGAAATCTCATCATAAGTCGAGGAAAATCTGTACCGATATTTATTTCATTATTATTTTTTAATTTTTAAAGAAGATTTTACTTGCTTATTTGAGAGAGAGAGCACACAGAGAGAGTGAGAGTGAGAAGCAGGCTCCCCACTGAGTAGGGAGCCCAATGCGGGCCTCAATCACAGGACCCTGGAATCGTGACCTGAGCCAAGGGCAGAGGCTTAACAAATGAGCCATCAGGCGATCCTATACTGATGTTTAAAAGCAGAGTTCATATGGTAGTCTTTAAAATATACAAATGTAATACAAACATGAGCAATATTGCCCTCTATTATCTTTTTAAAAATATATGAACAGGTTCTTCTTTAACAATTGAAATTTTGCACTGTAATTTTTACCTTGCAAATTCATATTACCATCCCATGTCTCTCAAACAACTTTATGTTAATATAATATACTGTTATATTTGAAAATGTTTTATTGACAAGTCTATCATAGTTTTCTTCAACGATACTATACATGTACATTTAACTTAGTTGTGACATTAGACTCTAAAAACTTTTTGTACTGGGATCGCCTTAGAGTTATTACTATTACATAAGTGCTCAAGACCACCAAAATATGTTTAAAAATTTGATAAAGGTAAAATTGTATTGGAAATATATTTCTAAATGAAGTGGACTTTGTCGATTATTTCATATAGGTGAATATTACATAAAGTTGAATGAAATAATTTTTAGCATCAACTTAATCCCCATTTATTCAAATAAATGTCTACATAAGAACAGGAATCTTTTGTTGTAACAACATTATATATTTCTCTAAACTTCTTTTGCGTGCAAACCAAAATTAAAATAATGCTAGAGCACATTAATCATTAATAAGCTTTTGTAAGACAAAAATTTAATTAAGTTCTTCAGTTTCATTGAAAGTAAAGAATCAGAAGCCATTTCACCTTTTTTTTTTGGTTAATAATCTGGTATATTAACAAGCTAAATAACACATTCCTTTTTAAAATTATGTAAATGAGATAGGGATGCAAAAATTTATATTATGTAATGTTAGGTAAAATAAAATTTTAAAATAATATGGGTACATAGATTGCAATTATGAAAAAAGTATATTTGCAACATTAAAGCAAGGAGAGATAAGTACTAGTTGGGGTTTTATGGTGAAAAGGGATGGAGTTTTCTTTTTTGGTGGTTCTGCTTATATTTCACCCCAAGATTGGTCATATATAACTAAGAAATGTAAAAGCCCATATGGGACATTCCTTGAACAACTCTAGAAGAAAGGCAGTCTAAAAATGAAAGCATGGTCACCAAAATATTTTCACGTTGTAACACACAGGAGGATGATGGCTGAATTCTGATAAATAGGTCTCCAGTTGGAATGTTGGTGTGCTGAAGTCTCTGCGAATCTGCTTGCAGTGATCAGCCCTGCAATGCTTGCAAGGATCAACCTGGAATCAGGACTCCCTTAGGTTTTCGGGGGCTAGACTAGGGATAGAATATGTGCTATCACCCATGTGGTTTTTAAAGGGAAGTCATCTCCCTTTCAAATAGAAATGTTGTTGTTTCATCAAAGTTATCAATTTTCTCCACTTCTGGGAAGTCTGCCAAAAAGGCTTTACTTATTTTATTTATTAATTTTTCACTTAAAGGTGCCTTACCTAATCCAATTACTCAGGGAAGACTGACAAAAATCAAAATTCTTTATTTTTAGTAACTTTAGAAAATGCATGTGGTTTCGATGACATCTTTCCACTTTATCTTGTGCTTTAAATAAATTTGTTAATATCCTGGAGACATAGGCATGATTTAAAACATAAGGGAATAAGAATGCTTACCACGTTCTTCCTCATCACAAACAATGGCTACACGCAGAGAAGACACATTGAATGGTGGATTGACATCTTTAACATTCTAATTTTAAAGAGATAATACAAAGTTTTGGCATGAATATGTCTTATGGATTAAATAAGGCAAAACTGTATGTAATATTTTTGACAAGCTCCTTTTTTGCTTTTATCAATCTAAATATGGAAGGTAAATGTCTGAAAAATATTATTTATTTTTAAATTAAATCAATTTTTTTGTAGTTTCAAGTTTTTATTTAAATTCCAGTTAGTTGGGCTCCTGGGTGGCTCAGTGGGTTAAAGCCTCTGCCTTCAGTTAAGGTCATGATCTCAGGGTCCTGGGATAGAGGCCTGCATCAGGCTCTCTGCTCAGCGGGGAGCCTGCTTCCTCCTCTCTCTGCCTACCTCTCTGACTACTTGTGATTCTCTCTCTCTCTCTGTCAAATAAATAAATAAAATAAAAAAATTTCAGTTGGTTAACATACAGTGAAATACTAGCTTCTGGTATAGAATTTGGTGTGGAAATTAATTTTTAAAACTTCTTCATGTCTATATACCATTTAGAATGTCTTTGCATCTCTCTAAAAGTTTGTATTCTGAACACTGCTGTTTGATTCAACTAACCATGGTCAAATTGCTCTTAAAAGTATTTGTGTACCCTTACTCTTGGTGTTTGAATGTTACCATTTCTCCACATGCCTGCCAGTTCCTTGTATTGTCATTTTTGCTAATTGGTTGGATGTGAAATGGGATCACATAGTTGTTTAAATATGTTTTTTAATAATCACTTGAGATGTTTATCATCATTTGATATACACTATGGCTATTTGTGTTCTCTTTTCTCTAAAACATCTAGTGATATACGTTTTCCACTTTTGGGGTTTTCTTTTTCTTAGTGATTTTTAGCAGGTCTTGATACATTCTGGTCTTCTGTCGTTTAACTTAAATCAGCACTGCACACATTCTTTTCTTTTGATGCTATCATTTTCCTCATTTCTAGTATGCATCACCGTATTAAGATCAGAAATTTTCATGGCTTACCTATCTTTCTTTCATAGATTTTTGTTTGCTTGTTTGTTATTAAAACAACTTTTTAACCCCAGGTGTTATGATTTCTCCTAAAAATATTAAAGACTTGTCTTTTACTTTCTACTGTTTAATCTTTCTGGAAATTATCTTTTCATATTGTGTGAAATTAAAATAATTTTTCCCTATGGATAACTAATTGTTCTGGCATTATTTGTAGCATACCCTTTTTCTATTGATTTATAAAGCCATTTCACTACTTGATGTCAAATTTCTGGATTCTCTATTCTCTTGTTTAAATACTACCCTATGCTTAATACTATTATTATATATTCTTAAGTTATTGAGGCATAACTTAAATACCATATAATTCATTCTGTGCAGCTGTACATCTCAATAATTTTTAACAAATTTATCCAGCTGTGCAACCATCACCACAACCCCGGTTTTCGAACATTTGCGTCATCCCCGGAGGATTCTTTATGTGTGTTTGCAGCCTATCCCCAGCTCATCTCCAGTCCCTGGCAACCACAGAACTGCTTTCTGTCCCTTACAGATTTGCCATTTGTAGAAGTTTGTAGAAATATAAACAGAATCCTACAATATGTGGACTTCTATGACTTAGCATATATAATGTCTTTGAATTTCATCTATGTTGCAACATGAAACAATGGTTCATAATTTTTAATGATGACTTGTATTCCACTGCAGGGATATATATTGTTTATTGGTTCACCCATTGATAGATATTTAGATTGCTTTCACCTTTTGGATATTATGGATAATGTTCCTATAACTTTCATTCATAGGTCTTTGGGTGGACGTAAGTTTTCATTTTCATTGGGAGGATACCTGGGAATTGAATGCTGGTTTTAAAGTAAGCATAAAGTTAACTTAAAAAAAAAAACAGACTGATAAAGTGGTTTTTAAAATGACTATACCAGTCTATATTCCAGTAATGCATGAGCATTCCAATTGTCCACATTCTTGTTAAAACTTCGCTTTGGTGGTTGTTTGGATTAGTCAGTTTAGAGGGCATTTACTGGTATTTCATTATGGTTTAAATTTGCATATCTCTGGTGACTAATGATATTGAGCATCTTTTCATGTGCCTATTAGTTATACATATATTTTCTTTGGCGAAATGTTTATTTAAATCTTTTGCCCATATTTTAATTGAATTGATGCCTTCTTAATATTGAATTATGACAGTTTTTTTAAACCAGATATGTGATTTGCAAATATTTTATCTCAGTCTTTGATTTGTCTCTTCATTTTCTTAATGGTAACTGTAGAAGAACAAAAGATTTTTAATTTACTAACAACCTGTTTATCAGTTTTTCCTTTAATGGATTGTGCAATTTGTGTCACATTGAAGAAATCTTTGTTCTGCCTTGAGGGCACAAAGATCTATTTATCTTATATTTTTATTTTAAATTTTATTTTATTTTTTCAGTGTTCCAAGATTCATTGTTTATGCACCACACC
Source organism: Spilogale gracilis (assembly GCA_004023965.1). Classification (NCBI taxonomy): domain Eukaryota; kingdom Metazoa; phylum Chordata; class Mammalia; order Carnivora; family Mephitidae; genus Spilogale; species Spilogale gracilis. The sequence continues at coordinate 25,941 of PITA01011338.1, read as the reverse complement.
CAGTTATCTTTATGTTTTCTTATGGAATTTTTATAGTTTTAGTATGTATGTATGCATGTATGTATATATTTATTTACTTTCTTCTTAAATTCTAGTTTGTTGTCATATAGTTCAATATTGGTTTCAGGATTTTCATGTTTCATCATTTACATATAACACCCAGTGCTCATCAAGTGCCCTCCTTCATACCCATCATCCATCTATCCCATCCCTCACCGACCTCCCTCAATTAACCCTCAATTTGTTCTCCATAGTTAAGAGTCTCTCATTATTTGTTTCCCAGTTTTAGCTTTGACACTTGTATCTATGACCCATGTTAAATTAATCTTTGTAATGGTGTGAGGTAAGAATTTAAGTTAATTTTTTAAGGATCTTTCCTGTGGATATCTAATTGTTTTAGCATCATGTGTTGAAATGACTCATTTCATTCACTGAGTTGTCTTGGCACATTTTTGAAAAGCAGCTGATTATTACAGTTAAGGAAGAAGGCTAGAATGAACCATGTGGTACGTAATTCATGTTGGAAAACTGTATCAGTATAAACACATTTACCTTATAAATACTGATGGATCTATCTATTATCTATCTATCGATCATCTATTCATCTATCATCTATCATCAATCTCATTTACATTATACCATTATATGTATACATATATATAAAACTATAAATGCAGAAGGATATATAACTATAGATATGTGTGTACATGTGTTAATATATATACACATATTTCCTAGTTTTGTTCTCTGAGAAGGTCTAGAAACAATGTCATCCTACAAGCAACATGCAGATTGACATCTAGATTTTGGTTTTTAATACCATTCTCCAAAGAAAGGAACCAGGGCTTCCTGGAGAAATGTTGAATTCTAGGGCTGTATGGGGAAAGTACAAGATGAACTCAGAGATCTTGTGGGAAAGTAAGAAAGTATTTAAAACACAAAATGATGGGAATTTGTCAAAGTGACACAGGAGACAATGTGAAAAGCTCCTAATAGGCCAAAGCTGGGAAGATTTGAAGAACAAAATAAATAATGTAGTATCTATAACCCAAAGTTTAAGTAAATCCTCATGAGTTCATACTGATACAAATAAGGTTCAAATAAATATAGAAGAAAAATATCCCATACCAATGAATTATGAATAATTTATGTAGATAACAACCTTATGGATGTGGTGTATAACTCCCTCCACCCCCTTAAGTGAGGACTGCACATAAAGACTCCCTTCCAAAGTCTATAGTATGCACGAGGTTGGAGGAGGCACCAAAGAGTCACTTTATCCTAGAATAATCTGACAAGAATTACTGCAGCCAGATGATTAAAGTCAAAAGCCTTGGCCACGTCATGTTGCTAACATATATCCTTGATATCATGGGATAAGAGAAACGCTTTACCCTTGCTGTCTTTCTTCCCTAACATGCATAGCAGTCTAAACATGAAAAAAAAATTAAAAAATCTCAGTGTAAGAGACATTCTAAAAAATACTTGTTTAGTAATCCTCAAATCTATCTAAGTCATTAAAAAAAAAAAAACAACAAGGCAAGTTTGACAAACAATCACAGTCCAGAGGAGCCTAGGGAGACATCCCGACTAAATGTAATGTGGTATCCTGGATGGGATCCCGAAATGGAAAAAGAACATTATGTACAAACAAAGGGAATCCAAATAAAGTATGGACTTTAGTTAATAATACAGTACTAATATTGGTTCATTAGTTGTGACAGATGTACTGTAATACACAAGGATGTTAACAATAGGGGGGCCTGGGTGCAGGGTATACTGAAACTCTCTGTACTATTTCTGAATCTAAAATTACTCTGAAACAAACAAAAATTTTTTTTTAAGATTTTATCTATTCATTTGACAGAGAGAGAGAGAGAGCACAAGCAGGGAGAGTGGCAGGCAGAGGGAGAGGGAGAAGCAGACTCCCCTTAATCCCAGAGCCCTGGGGATCATGATCTAAACTGAAGGCAGTCACTTAACCAACTGAGCCACTCAGGTGCCCCAAAACAAAAATCTTTAAGGTTTTTGAGAAAAGTCTTTTTTTCCTTTGTCACTCTAACTTTTTAGTTTATCAATTTTGTCGACTCTTCAAAGGACCAACTTTTGATTCTATTGTTTTTCTTTATTGGTTTTACATTTTTCTGATTCATTGATTTCACCACTGGTCTTTATTTTTTCTTTCTTTCTATTTAATTTGGATTATCTTTTTTTTTTTTTTTTTTTTTTTTTTTTTTTTTTTTTTTTTTTTTTTTTTTTTTTTTTTTTTTTTTTTTTTTTTTTTTTTTTTTTTTTTTTTTTTTTTTTTTTTTTTTTTTTTTTTTTTTTTTTTTTTTTAGGTACGAGCTTAGATAACTTCTTTTATATCTATCTTAATGTAAATATTCAAACCACTAAATTTCCCTTTAAGAACTTCTTTAGCTGCATTCCCCAATTTTTATGTTGTGTTTTCTTTTTCAAGTAAGATTTTCTTATTTTCACTGTGGGTACTGATTTGACCTTTGGGTCATTTACAGATGTTTAATTGCCAAATACTTGAGATCTCTCAAATTTCTTTTTATTGTTACTTTTTAATTTAATTTTACTGTGTTCAAGGAATGTATTTCTTTCTTTTTTTTTTTTAAAGATTTTATTTATTTATTTGACAGAGAGAGATCACAAGTAGGCAGAGAGGCAGGCAGAGAGAGGAGGAAGCAGGCTCCCTGCCGAGCAGAGAGCCCAATGCAGGCCTTGATCCCGGGACCCTGAGATCATGACCTGAGCCGAAGGCAGAGGCTCTAACCCACTGAGTTACCCAGGCACCAAAGGAATGTATTTCATATGATTTCAACTCTTTTACATTTACAGAGCCTTATTGTATGGCTGAGATTAGGTCTGTCCTGGGGAATGTTCTGTTTATTCTTGAAAAGAATGAGTATTCTGTTTTGGGGTTGAACATTCTATAAATGTCAGGTTAGTTTGATAGTGTTCAAATATTCTATATCAGTATTAATTTTCTGCCTAGTTCTATCAGTTGTGAGAGTGGGGTATTAAAATCCCCTTTAATTATTGACTTGTTAGTTTCTTCTTTTAGTTCTGTCTGTATTTGGTTTGTATATTTGGGGATTGCACTAGTAAGTGTATGTACATGTATGATTTCCATATATTTTGATTCTTGTATCATAAAATGTCCTCTATCACTAATAATATTTTTTGTCTTAAACTCTATTTTGCCTGATATTAGTAGAGCCACCCCAGTTCTTTTATGGCTCCTGTATATTTAGCATGTTTTTCCTCACCCTTTTACTTTCAGCCTAGTTGTCTTTTTAAACCCAAATTATGTCACTTACAGACAACACACAGCTGGATCATGTTTTTTAATTTAGTCTGACAATCTCTGCTATCTCATTCACTTGAAACGACATTGACATAGCTGGATTTATCTCTACCATTTTGTTCTTTGTTTTTAATATCTCATGATGTTTTTTTGTCCCTCTGTTCTTCTTTTGCTACAGTTTTTGTATTGAATCATATTTTAATATATTATTTTATTTTCTCCTTTTAAAAAATAACAACTTTATTAGGATGTAATTTGTATATAATACATTTCACCCATTTAAAATGTGCAATTCAGCAGTTTTTTGTGTATTCACAGAGTTGGGCTACCATCACCACAGTAAATTTTATAACACTTCTGTCACCACCAAAGAACCCCCATACTTATTAGCAGACATTTCCCATTTCCTCCTAAATTCTTCCCTTACCCAGCCCTAGGCAACCACTGATTTACTTTCCATCTGTAGAGATTTGCCTCTTTTGGTAAGAGTGGATATCTTTGTATTGTTTCTGACCTTAAGAGAAATGCATTTAGTCTTTTACCATTAAGCATGATATTAACTATGGGTTTTCATATATGCCTTTAATCAGGTTAAGGAAATTCTCTTCTGTTCTTATTTTATGAGTATTTATATCAGGAAAGATGTTAAGTTTTGCCAAATGATTTTTCTGCATCAGATAAGGTAACGATGTGATTTTGTTTTGATGCCTGTTGTTATGATGTATAGCATTAATTAATTTTAGGATGCCAAACCTTGCATTCCTGGAATGAGTTCCAATTGGTAATGGTATATAGTCCTTTTTGTAGGTTGCTGGATTCAGATTACTAGTTTTTTATTGAGGGTTTTCTCATCTTATATTCATAAGAGATATTAGTCTATAGTTCTTTTCTTCTAATATCGTTTTCTGATTTTGATATTAGGGTAATACTGACCACATGAAATGAGTTGAGAAGTAATTTTTACCTTTCTATTTGGAAGAGTTGGTGAAAAATAGACTTAATTCTTTAAATTAAGTCTTTAAATTAAAAATTCTTTAATTAAAAATTAAAATTAAAAATTAAAAATTCTTTAAATAAAAAATTCTTTAATTCTTTAAACATTTGGTAGAATTCACCAGGGAAGATATCTGGGCTTGGGCTTTTTGTTGTAGGGAGTTTTTATTTATTTTTTTCAATCTTTTTACTTATTATAGGTCTATTTAGATATTCCTTTTGAGGCAGTTTTGGTTGTTTTTGTTCTTCCTGGATTTTGTCAATTTCATCTAATTTATGTACTTTGTTGGCATATGGTTGCTCATAGTATTCCTTTATAAATCTTTTTTATTTTTGTAAAGTTGATAGTGTTGTCTTCTCTTTCATTTTTATTTTTTCAACTCTACATTTTTTAGTTATTTTCTCAATGGTTATGCTAAGGATACTATACATATTCATCTTAACTATCACAAGCTAGGTGAGGTTAATAGTGATTTAATTCCAGTAAACTATAAGATCTTCTTACTTTGTGCTATTAGTCTCATATTTATTCTATGTATGTTATGAATCCAATAATACACTGCTATCATTATTGTCTGTTCGAGTCCATGGCTCTTTCCTTTGTTGGATTTCCCTCCAGTTGAGGCTACAAACCCAGGTTTGTAGAGCAGAAGTTCTTCCCTGTTCATTACCTAATGAGTTTGCTGTTTTTATTGACAATACTGCCATTCCTGAGTTATTGCGCTCTGCTCCAAATCAAATCTGCCCCAGCTGACAGCAAAGCTGCAGGTTTTCCTTGCGGGGCTCCTCCCTTGCAAAATTACCATGTCGATGGATTGTGTGTGTGTGTGTGTGTGTGTGTGTGTGTGTGTGTGTGTGTGTGTTAAGTACATAAGGGAAAGAAGGCTGCAGATAGACTCCCCCTGTTCTTACACAAAGCATTGTCATTTTTCATACATAAATGTGCTCAATTTTGTTGTTATTGGTCAACTTTTTATAGCTCTAAATGTTTGTTTTTCACAATTTTGTCTAGTTTTATAAGTGTTTTTGGAGAGAGTATTCTCCAGCATCTTCACATGGTCACATTCAAAAAGCCAAACTTTCTGTTTTACAAAGAGAATGCTTCTTTAGAAAAAAGTTAAATCATATATAGAGAAATAAAGACTCAAAATCAATTTTCAAATACAACTGTTTCAAATACAACTATTATTAACCTCAACTACTATTAACCTCAGTGTAACTATCCTTTCATGCTCTCTTAATGTATTACCATACAATTTTATATTAAGAGGAGCACACACTACAGAATATTTTACAACCTGCTTTCTTTCTTTCAAGAAGGTAATGGGTATTTCAGTGTCAATGTGAATAGATTTACATCAGCCATTTTAATGTCTGCACAGGAGTCCATTTTATGACATGGTGTTTCTAAAATTTATTACTCTGTCCCTTATTGAGGAATTTTAAGATCTTTTTTCTTTCATTCTACAAACAACAATGTGATACATGTGTATCTAGCACATTTGTTTAGGTATCTTCCTTAGCATACGTTTCTACAGAAAATATTACAGTTTTCAGGGTGTGGACATTCTGATTTGGGGAATATTTTTCATTTTCCAATTCATAAACCCTCCATCAACATGTATGGGTAGCTATTTCTTCATATTTTCATAAGATCTGAGCATTATTCACTACTTTCAGCTTCCCCAGACCAATAACTGGCGTTGATAATCCCTAGTTTTGTGCACTTACTTGATTATCAATGCTTTCCCACATGTTTTCTTCTTTCTATTGAATATTTGTGTCTCTTTTTGCCTGAAAATTTCCCATTTCTATTCTGAGTCCATTTTTTTCTATCTTTGTTTGTTTGTTTGTTAGGCTCTTTGTCATTTGCTGTATTTATGCTATCCCCATTATAAGTCCACTTCCTATTTCATGCCTTCTACTTTATATAACATATGTTTCCTTTTATTGGTCTTTTACTTAAAAACATTTTATTTCTGGGTGACTCAGTTAGTTAAGCATCTGGCTCTTGGTTTTGGCTTGGGCTGTGATCTCATGGGTGGTGAGATCCAACCCTGTGTTAGGCTCCATGCTTACTGGGGAGTTCCCTTGAGATTCTCTCTCTCCCTCTCCATCTGCCCCTCCCTTCCACTCTCTCTCTCTCTCTCAAATAAATAAAATCTTAAAAAAAATATTTTTATGGCAGAGCACATATTATGGAGTCAGAATGCTAATGTTCCTATTCTAGCTTGTCTCCTTAGAAGCTATAGGACTACAGATAATGAGTAACTCTATGCTTCAGTTTCCTCAGATGTAAAGTGTGAGTAATCTAGCAACTATCTCATAGAAATTGTGTGAATGTCAAATGCTATAATAATTGTAAAACATTTAGAATATTATTTATGTCTTAAAGGAATCTTAGGTTATTGTTATGAAAAAAAATCTATAATATTTTTTGAATTTCTGGTCTTCACAGACAGGGTCACCCTAAGATTTTGTGATCTAAATGTGCTTGGTCACTCTAACATATTTGCTTATACCTTATATCAGTACTTCTTCAGGATTAATATTCATATAATTGCACATTTAATCTACTTGCATTCATTTTGGTGAATGAGTTTTGTATCAAATGTTAACTTCCTCCCAAATGGCTCATTTTGTGTGTGATCTATTTAATTAAACAATTACCAGATAGTTTAATAATTTGTTGCACAGTACCCTTTATCTTAGTAATTTGAAATGACTGCTTTATATTACATTGAATTCCCACATATAGTTGGGCCTAACTCTGAACTCTCTTTTTTGTTCTAATTATGTCTACTTCTGAATTGAGATCATATTCCTAATATTTAATTACTGAAACAATTTTAATACATTCATGTCCATGTGAGCTTGTTTTCACATTTGTAAAATTGTGAAAATAATTGTGTTTATCTCAGAGTTGTTGGAAAATTAAGATATGTTATGTATAATAGTCATTAGGTACTTGTACATTTTTAAGTACATGTTAGCAGTTGTTATGATCATTATTCTGGAAGAATGGTTTTATGTCTAGCTAATGGGTTATTACAATAAGATACTCCAGTGGGTCATACCCCCTGGTATTTATGTCCCTTTGCAATGTGAATTTCTCAGCCCTCATCAAGAGGTGGAATCTATCTTCCCACCTCTCGGATCTGGGTGGGCCTGTCTTGATTTGACCACTGGAATGGTAGAGGTGACTTTGTGTTATTTGTATGTGTGGGTCCAAGAGGCTTTAAGATACCTGCTTTTACCCTATAGGAATTTTTGAATAACTTGCTGAATAGGAAAACAGGAAGTACCTTGGGTGGCTGTCCTGGGTAACCACTAGCATTTTGGACCATCCATTCCCAGAAGAGATCTCAGTGCCTGCAGCTGCGTGAGTGACTCTAGAAGAGATGAGCAGAAAAACTATCCAATGGAGGGCAGCCCAAATTGCAGAATTATGAACAAGTAAATGTTGCTGCCAAGCTTCTTCAATCTCTGATAGAGTAAATGTCTCATATTCGACACAAGTACTGTTTCCCATTTCCAGAATTTGTTTGCTGAATCCACATCTTGCTTCCTGTTTGTTTCCTTCCATAAGGAGCATGAGAGAAGCTTTATTTGTCAGTACTTTGAGCCTTCCTTCTAATTTGGAAGCTTTGGGGCAAATTGTAGTTTGTCAGATACTTCCAGCTCCTTAATTATATCTAGTCCTCCTATGAACTCTCCAGAAACATAGAGCTGGGGAGAGGTGGGCCAATTGGAATAGGTTTTGAGTCTCTGAAATTTTGTCATCTGAGAAGATATCAAAACTGCTAAACTGAATACTAGTTTTGTTAAAAACTTCCACCATCTGCTTACTGAAACTTCAGTGGGGCTCTGGAGGAGTTCCTTTCATGAACAAACAAGCAAGGGGCAGCAGGAGCTCATCTCTTCAGATGAAGCTTGAGATCTTCTTTGGGATGCTTGTTAACCTTGAGTGGGAAGGAGCCTCTACATTCACATCACTGAACTTTTTTGGTCAACTTGGACATGAGCACCTTTGAACAGGTGGTTTTTCTGAGAAATCTTGAAAAACAGAATGGAGGGAACAGAACTAATTTCATATTTTTCAGATACTTAATTGTGGTGTCTAAACGTGGTATCTGCCTTGATAGCATGGGGACCCTGAATGTGGGGTAATGATGGAAGGGGGTGTGGCCTGGGAGTGAAAGGGCTCACCTGAGGCAGAAAAAAAGGTGATAGAAGTTTACTGAACACACCACAAGGGAACTGGGGCAGGACAGCAGAGGAGAGACTATGGGTGGGGGCCTGGAGTTAAAATGGGAAGGTGAGGAGGTATGGGACATATGGGATTCTCCCTTTTTGGTGACTGTGCCTGGTTGGAAGTAGCTCATTGGTCAGTTAGGGGCTATGGATATCTTGAGGTGGGTCCCTTGATGGGTCTATGTTTAGTCAGGGATTCACCATGTATACTTTCTGTCTTCCATCGTGCAAGCCTGTTGCCTGAAAGCAACCTCTGTAGGAAGGGTGCCCAAACACGGACCTCAAGGAGGGACCAGGCTGTGAAGAGCAGCAGTTCCTCCCCACGGCAGGACTCCACCAACCTCCTCTGGGCCTTCCCGACCTCTGCAGCACTGACAGTGCTGCAGGTTCCAGACGGGAGCACTCCGGTGCAAAGTTAAATGATTCCTTCCGTATCTCAGTAACTAGAATTTTGCATCCTTTAAGAATATTCTACTCTCTACTCTCCATTTGAGTTTGAATCTCTAATCATCATTCTGACAGCACATATGTCTACAAAAATAAAGAAAAAGATGAAAACTCACAATAATATCTACAATAAAAATAGACAAAATATTCGATTATCAGTGAGCATTTCTTTCCCTATCACTTAGATAGAGGATAGTGCCGTCTTTAGAACAGTGGCTCACCTATGCTTCATCCCAGGTATTCTGGTCCTCTGAAATTAAAAGATGGTCTTATCTTTCTCCAAGGCATAGTGTTTCACATATTTTATTTAGGAAAATGGAATAACTAATACCCATTAAGAAATAAGAAGAAAACTGAGGCCAACACAGAAATGAGTAGACTGAAATTTTCCTTAAAGTAGTACCTAAAATAAAGACAATCAGAAAGACTGATCTCTGGCATGTCTAAAAAGAAGACTAGAAAACAAACAAAATTATCCAAAAAGACATCCATCCAGATGGCCAACAGATACACGTAAAGATGCTCAAAATCACTAATCTTCAGGGAAATGCAAATCAAAACTACAGTGAGATATTACCACAAACCTGTCAGAATGGCTAGAATCAAAGACACAAGAAACAATAAGTGTTGGTGAGGATGTAGAGAAAAATAAATTCTCATGTACTGTCGGAAGCAAACTGGTGTGGCCACTGTGGAACATGATATGGAGTTTCCTCAAAAAATTAAAAATAGAAATACTGCATGATCCAACAATTCCACTACTGGGTATTTACCCTAAGAATATGAAGCATTAATTCAAAAAGAGATATATAGCTCAATGTTTATTACAACATTATTTATGACAGCCAAATTATGGAAGCAGTCCAAGTGTCCATAAATAGATGAACAGATAATAAAGAGGTGGTATGTATATACAATGGAATATTACTCAGTCATAAAACAGAATGAAATCTTGTCACTTGCAGTGACATGGATGGAGCTAGAGAGAATTATGCTAAGTGAAATAAGTTAATCAGAGAAAGACAAAGATTTTACTATTTCACTCATATGTGGAATTTAAGAAACAAAACAAGCAAAGGAAAAAAGGGACAAAAAACAAACTCTTCACTATATCATGAGGATTAAGAGCTCACTTATCATGATGAGCACTGAGTAATATATAGAATTGTTGAATCACTATATTGTATACCTGAAACTACTAGAGCAATGGATGTTAATACACTGGAATTAAAATTTAAAAATAAGTTCAATTACAATGGAAAAAAAACAATCAAAATTAGTAATGATAAAGTTTGTCAATAGCTACAGCAAGGATAGTCCAATAATTCAACCACAGGGCATGGCATTTTAAGCTTTTGTTTTTGATAAAGCAAAGTAAATTAGCTGGAATTAAATCCTCCAAGTCAAAATTTTTGTATTTCTCTAATTTTCAGTAGGACAATGATCTTGTATAGAGAACTGTTATTTAAAATAAGAGTGAACTCAGTTCTGTTCTTTATGATAATTTTCACATTTCTTATTATTTTTCCAGAAGTCAATTGTGATAAAGTTTTTTTTGTGATTTATGTGAGAAAGTACTGTTCCATATTCTTCTAAATTGAAATTAAATGGTGAGTCTTCCCCCTCCATCTCCGTAAGAAAAATATCTAGGTGGCTACAATATAGTTTGATAATTTAATTTGATTTTCTGCCATATATGCCTTTCCTAGCAGTGGATGAATGGCACACCATTCTCCTTCCTCTGCTATTTATTTAACAACATAGTAAGAGGGATGACTGGTAAGATAGAAGCCAAGACCATCACTGCAGTCTGTCCAACTTGTGGGTCTTTTTTCTCTACTCCTCCAATAACCCTCATGATTCATACACTCCAACATATAAGAGTGTGTCATATACCTGGCACGGCACTTGTTTCTCAGGCCTGTGTGTGTGTGTTTCTGTCTGTGTATGAAAACATTTTTAGTACATGAGTGTGTATGCAAACCAGCATAGAAAAACTCAGGAGAAATTTTTTTTTTAAGATTTTGTTTATTTATTTATTTGATAGAGAGAAACACAGCCAGAGAGGGAACACAAGCAGAGGGAGTGAGAGAGGGAGAAGCAGGCTTCCTGCGAGCAGGGACCCCGATGCGGAACTCAATCCTGGGACTCCAGGATCATGAACTGAGCTGAAGGCAGACGCTTAATGACTGAGCCACCCAGCCACCCCTCAGGAGACTTTTTATAACTTGAATTTGTATATCATTTTAGTTTTCAAAGTATATTAACATCAATCATATCATTTTACATTTTCCTACCTCACATGTGTTTGAGGTAGAAAAGCAGGAAGTAGTTGCCTCCCTCTATGGAGAACGACTGCAAACAAAGGAGGCTAAGTAACATGTCCAAGGTTACAGAGTAAAGGAGGAGCATAGATGGGGACACCTGAATCCCTGATAAGTGCCCTTTACCCAATGCGATGCTGGCCCTACAGATAGAAAATATATTTTCATGATGCTGAATGGATGTTCCTCTCTTTATTTTTTTAATTTTTTTTGAGGTGTATTTCTTCAAGAAACATGTTCAGCATAACCTGGCTATCATTACAAAGGAATATATAAGGATTATATATAAGGATTGATTAGTATATAGCATATCTAATAATATATATTACTAATCTGAAGACTGAGATTCGTTAAAAACAAGATTCTAGAACGCCATTGGCTTATGCGGTTTTGAGAAAGAGTTCTGTAATAGCATGCTACATGCTTCCCTACAGCCCACATGGACACGCCGCTATACAATGCATCAGTAATTAATAATAAATAACAACTAAGTAATCGACCAACCAGAAACTTACCTAATTTGGTCTAAAGCAAAAATAACAGAGTCTGTGTTGCCCCTACTCATGATTAAATTTTTTTCATGGAAAGCCTTTGGGTTTTATTTGATCATTTAAATGTTTTTTGAAAATGTTGGTAAACACAATCTGTACTTGAAGCTGGATGACAGACATGCTTCTAACATAAGTTGTTCATCCTAGAACGTGATTTTTTTCCAGAAAGCATTTCAATATTAGGCCTCTTTGCTGCAGGTGGTTTCCACGGGAGTCCCTAAGAGACTAATTTCTTTTTAAGCAGGTTGCCACTACTTCCTGTGAAGTTCGTAAAGCAAATTTCTCTTTGCTCAGTCATCAAGAATGAAGTCAAAGGGCTCAAAGTTTCTCTAGAAGCTGTGAGCCAGGGTTGCCTCTTCCTTGCTCATCTGGCACTGCCACCAGTCAGACCAGTTAGGAATATTAAGAATGGCTTCACTTGCCAGGTCCTCCCTGTTTAACTCAAGGGAAACTTTTTCTTTCCTCTGTCAATTTCAACATAAAAATGGCTGTGCAGTGGGCTTGATGTCAGAGCACTTGGCATTTCCAACAGCTAATTTTGTCTGTTGTTCTGTGCCTGGGTAATGAAGGCGTCTTTAATGTTATTAGCAGAGCAGAGGCTGAGTGGCCCAAAAATGACCTGTAGCCGGAGGTGATAGCTTTTATAATTTCTCTAAAATAGAAGACTCCATTTCCCTTGACTCTTGCATAACTGTCTCAGGGTAGTCGTATTCTTCACATCTTCCACCATCTTGGTGAAAGCTCCATCACTGACTGATAGTGTCCAATGCGCAGGATGTGGACATGGTCATCAGCTAAGCCTCCTTTGACCATGGAAAGGTAGCAATGTGTGTCAATGTTGACCACCAAATGCTTTTCCACTTTGGACTAGCAAGGCAAACCCAGCAAGGTTCTGGAGGCTCAGGAAGTTTGGAGGCTGAACTGGGTAAAACGATGACTCTGCTTGTAGAAGAATGCTTTCCTTCTCTGCTTCCATCTACCAATCCCCTTAGCCATTTTCTAGAATAACAGAGTAATTACAGATAATAGAGATAAAAATATACATATAACCTTTAGAAGATCATTGGTCACATCAGCAGGAATGATTTCATCTTCTGTGTTTTTGATAAAAAAATATCGATTTAATTTTAACCGTCATTATTGTGAACCAGGTTTGTGGAAGTGTGAGAGAGCCATCTGCTCAGAAAGGTGATTATGAATAACACATAATGTAGCCTCATCAGACCAGCTCTGACTGGGGCAGAATTACACAGTGACCCAGACAGTTTTAGGTATCAGGAAACAGATAGGAATTCTCTCACTTACTACCACTGCAATCTCACACGATTAGTCTTCCCTTCATCTGCAAAATGACAACAATTGTATCTACTTACTAGAGTTTTTGTGAGGATTAAATAAGAAAGAGTATGGATAGCCCTGTGACTGGCCCATCATCTACATTCAATAAGTGTTACAAGAAATTTGCCAAGAACTTCATGAAGTAAAATTTCCTACTGATTCAAGAGCTCAGGGATAGTTTAAAAACATTTTTGAGACTTTTGTTCTTTGCCATAAAACTTAATATAAACACTAATCATGTAAATATTTCCATCTGTTATAATATTACTGATAACCATTATAGAACTTTCCAACTCTACATTTCTTTTTCCTAGTCTTTACTTCTAGATTTTCTGCCAAATAACCCCAAATCATAACTACTTCATGCTGAGAAAAGATTAGTTACTCTTCTGTTCAGTGTCTCAGGGTCCTTATTCTCACAAACTTGATTTTCCACACCTCCTTTGCCAATTGTTTTCTGGATAGATATGGCTAATGGGAGAGAAAAATTTAAAAAAAAAAAAAAAAAAAAGAAGGACAATGGGAGAGAAGCCAGGTTACTTTGTTGCCTTCTTTCTTGGCTTTGGGCTTTGTTTTTAGTATAGACTGAGTCCCCATAATTCCATCTCTTCTTTCTCTCTTTCTTTTTTTTTTCTTTCTTTCTTTCTTTCTTTCTTTCTTTCTTTCTTTCTTTCTTTCTTTCTTCTTTCTTTCTTCTTTTTTTAAAAAATATTTTATTTATTTATTTGACAGAGACCTAATGAGAGAGGGAACACAAGCAGGGAGAGTGGGAGTGAGAGAAGCAGGCTTCCTGCTGAGTAGGGAGTCCCGATATGGGGCTTGGTCCCAGGACCCTGGAATTATGACCTGAGATGAAGGCAGACGTTTAACAACTGAGCCACCCAGGTGCCTCTCCACCTCTATCAGGCAGAATTTCTTTCTGTGGTCACAATTTCTGTTGAGCCAAACGTTGCCATGATCCCAGTTCCCAATTGGGCATTGCTTCCATGAGTGGCTATTCCCCTGTGATTCCAGCTTCTGTCTGCACATTCTGTATTCTCAAGCTTTTGTAGCATCATCGCCTCCTTTGTCTCCCCAACTCTAGAATAACTTTTGACTGACACTATCCTCCAAATGTTGATGTGAAACACTGGATATCCTCACCATTCTGATTTTCTTGTAGATTTTGCTCTTCCTTTGTAACTGTGGTCTGTATTAATGTCCTCTATTACACTACTTGGTCTGGGTTCTCCTCCTGTTTAGATGGGACAGATTCAATTACGGTACTACTACAATAGAGTTCTAAGCAACTGACCTACTGTAGACATTTGGTTTTTAGTTTTTAGCTTTTTTTTTTCTTTAGAATTTGCTTGAATTCCAGAGGATATTTTTAAAAAGTAAGTATAGAACTATGTATGAGTTGTTTCTTTTTTTTTCTTTCTGAGAAAGTTAAAAAAATGCCTGCTCCAGACTTTGTCAATTAATTTTATTAGCAGATAGCTGAATAGTAGAAATTCTGTGCCCAAAATCTATAGATGAAAAAAAGTGCAATGAATTCCAAAACATAGGCACACCCTTAGAAAAAGAAGAAAAGGGCCACCAGGGTGGCTCAGAGAATTAAGCCTATGCCTTCAGCTCAGGCCCTGATCTCAGGGTCCTGGGATCGAGCCCCACATTGGGCTTTCTGCTCAGCAGGGAGCCTGCTTCCAGCCTCTTTCTCTGCCTACCTCTGCCTATTTGTGACCTCTTTCTCTGTCAAATAAATAAATAAAATCTTTTTAAAAAGGAAGAAGAAAAGACTATTTCATCACTTCTCCCCATTAGTATTAAAGCTGCTGATATTTTGGAATTTGAAGTAGAAATAATTTAATTAGTTTCATGTTTATTCTAAATAAAAGAGCTTGCAATTCTAAACCAAACGTCAAAATTTATGTATTAAGAGTTTTTATCCTGTGCCTTTCATGCATGTAATTCCCACAAAATGAATAAACAACAACAAAAAACCTACTAATCAAATACTAGGAAAAAATGTAACTAATATCAGAAAATAAATTTCCTGCTTAATTGCAGAGATTATCATAAAGTCAGCCTGATATTTCCAACTTGTTGCTTAAGTCAATGCAAAAGAATTGAACTTATGACTTTCTTCAACTTTGTAGATCATTTGTAACTCAAAGGAAACATTTCTGCCCAAAATAAAAAAAGTGGGTTGAGTTGTGAAGTTTAAGAAAATCATATTAGCCTAACATCTCAAGTAAAACACAACCAGAGTCTCTTAGACAACCAGAGGGCTATATACATAAGCTTTAATCTTTGGGCAGATGGGTTGCATTCAAAAGGAAAGAGAATATAGAACAGTCTGTGTCCTGAGACATACACAGTTTTTAAAAATTGTCTAAGTTGGTTCTTTTCTGTTTTCCATGATCATGGGGAAAATAACAATAATTCAGGGTTATGGAAGTTATCTAAAGTTGTGGAATATCTGCTCCGATGGATTTATGTGACTATAGTGTTAATATAAATAAATTTATTAAATTGACCATTTTAGGCAAGCATGCACCAAGGTAAGTTAAGAGTTACCTGAGTCGGTGCAGCTGGTGTTGAGCAAATGTTACTGATCTTGAAAAACATCACAATTTGCCGACAATACTTAAGCTCTAATTAAAAAAAAAATGTTTATTCAGAAAGGAAACAAATATTAATGACAGCATTCCTTAAAACTCTCTCAAAGTAATAACCCATAAAAGTAAGTTAATTAGGAAAAATGTAGTGTTTTAATGGTACATAGAGTCTGTAAAAGAAGAAACTAGGTCCAGGATTTAGACAGCTATGGATTCCATCATTACAAAAATGTAATATAATAATGGAAATATATGTTTAAAGGTCGATGTAATTGTAAAAGAAACTAGGAAACATCGTATGACAAGGGGTAAGTTAATACAATACTTATTTATTTATTTTTTTAATTAATAGACTATTTTTTAGCAGTTTTAGTTTACAGAAAATTAAACAGAAAATATGGAGAATTCCCATATATCCATTCTCTTCCCTGAGTGTAGTTTTCCTTATTATTAAATCTTGCATTAGAGTGAACATTTGTTACAATTGATGAATTATATTGATACATTATTATTAACTGAAGTTCATAGTTTATATTAGAGTTCACTCTTTGTGCTGTGCATTCTATGGGTTTTGACAAATGTATAAATCTATAAATATGTCCACACTATAGTATCATACAGAATAATTTCACTGCTCTAAAAATCCCCTGTGCTCTACCTATCCATCGCTCCCTTTGCCTCTCCCAACTTCTGACAACCACTGACTTTTTTTTATCATCTTCATAGTTTCATCTTTTCCAGAATGTCCTATAGTGGGGATTCTATGGTATGTAGCCTTCTCAGATTGAATTCTTTCACTTACCAATATGCATTCAAGTTTTCTCCATGTCTTCTCATGGCTTGATTGCTCCTTTATTTTTATTGTTGAGAAATGTTCCGTTGTATGGGTAGACCACAGTTTCTTTATCCATTCCCCTACTGAAGGACATCTTACTTACTTACAGGTTTTAGCAATTATGAATAAAACTGTTATAAACATTAATGTGCAGATTTTTGTGTGGACATAAGTTATAACTCATTTGGGCGTTTCTGGGATTTTTAATATTTATGAAAGTTTTATGAAAACTTTATGCTATAAATTGAAATATTTCAACTAAGTTGACAAATCAAGAAAAAAAATATGTATGCAAATTTACCTAAAGAAGAATTGGAAGGTCTGAATGGTCCTATGACTACTAGAAGAGTGAATCCGTAGTCAAAAATATTTCTATTAAGAAAATTTCAAGCACAGAATCTCTATCAAGTTCAAACCCACTGGTTTCAAGTAAATTTTTGCAAACTTCATATATTTTTCAGGGCACTAAAAACTTATTTATGAAGCTAGTGTAGTTTTAATGCCAAAATGCAACAAAAATAGTAAAGAAAGAAAAACATGAGCATATTTTATTTGTGAAACATAGATGAAAAATCTTAAGTAATATGCTAGCAAAAAGAATTTAGAACATACATAAAGTATAAATGGTATAATCCATGTGACAAAGTTGATTTTACTTCAGGAAGATCAAGTATTAATATGGAAACATTAATATGATTTGTCATATTGTATAATTAAAGATCACAAAATACCTTAACAATTGAAAAAGAGTGCTTTTATTTTAATAATATAATGTCCATTGATGTTGATGTTCTTGACAACTTGGAAACAGAAGGAAACTTCCTTAATGTGACTGAAAATCAAGAGTAAATTTTATACAGAGAACACACTGAGAAGGTTTTACTTCTAAATTCAGGAGGAAGACCCAGAATCCAAGCAATACCTCTATTATTTGATAGTTTACCAGTTTTTCTAACTAGTGCAATATGACAAGAAAAAGAAGTAAGTGTGTAAGAATTGGAAAGAATAAAATAAATTAATTTGCAAATTATATAATTGTGTATAGGGAATAACAAAAACACCTGCAAATAAATCATTCAAAGTAATAGAAGAGCAAGGAAAGTTGCTAAATAAAAATCTGCATAGTAAAATAAATTGTGTTCCTAAATAACAATAATAAATAGTAAGAATACAAACAAAAAGTTTTGAATATAACATTTATAATAACACCAAGCATACAAGTTACATAAAAACATATCTGACAGGATATGTTCCAGAACTCTGGAGAAATATTTTAAAATTTATTGAGAGAAAGATATTAAACAATACCTAAATGAATTAAAAGATAAATTATATTAATTGGTTTTACCTCCAAATGACTCTAGTCAAAATCACAGCAGTTTATTTCTATAGAAATTAATAAGCAGATTCTAAAATTTATATGTAAATTCAAGAGGGTGCATTTAACTAAACAGTCTTGAAATAGAAGAATCAGACCTAAGACCTGCTTTATTAGATATTAATACTTATTACAAATCTATAATAATTAAGGTAATGTGGTATGGATGCAGAGATAGACTAATGAAATAAAATGGTCAGCCTAAAAGCAGAAGTATAGGTATACAGACATATATATGACTGTGATGGCATAGAAGATTAGTGGAGGAGGAACGATCTCTTCCATGAATACTCCTCAGATCAAATGTATCCATATGAACAACAAATTAAAATGCTACTTTAATCACACATAAAATCAAGTCTGGGTTAATTAAAGACCTAAATGGAAAAGACACAGTTATCAGCACAAGAAAATATCTTCATGATGTCAGGGTAGCAAATGATCTATATCCATTGACTTCAGTTGGAGTATAAAATGTTAAAACATAATAGTAGTCCACTAATAATATTTATAGAATTGAATATGTCATTCTTTTATATTTTAATATGTAGTTATTATGTTGTATACTTTAGCATTCTTTTATTAAGAAAATATAAACCCTTCAAATGTAAAACAACATAACAGCAAGCAACAGTATTTACTCAGCATTGCACAATGAGAAATGCAAAATTTGCATAAAGGCCTTTTTATATGCATTGTAGCAAACTTTTAGTATAGGAAGATCTAATAGACTTTAAACATTCTTTGCCATTTACTTAATATAACTGTTTCTATTTTGTTATTCAAATAATATTACAAGTTGACCATTTATTTCTAAATATAAAAATAAAAATATGAGAGAAGAAAGGGAGGTAATAAAATCACCAGTATGTGTATGTGGGCGTTTGAGAATTATTTTTCTGTTTTGCTTCATCAAATGCAAGTTGGTTTAAAGGCTACCTTGATTTCCAAAAAAGCTACTGAGGCTCAAGTTATTGCCTTCAGTGTAATGCTTTCTCTTCATAAAATGTCAGAATCTATAGCAAAAATTTTAGAGAGAATCACTTGTATAATCTGTTCAGTTTAATAATGTGAAAGTTGCATTCCTAAGAAATTGTGTGTTATGGAAAGCCATCCTTATCAGGGAAGTGGGGGATAAGGACTAATGACTTAAGATCCTACAATAATGAAGTGGTTTTTTACTCTAGGAATTTCAACAGTAACAGTGTTTTTTGAGTTCTTATGGACTGAATGTTTCTGTTCCCCCCAAATTCACACCGAAACCGTATCTCCCAATGTGACTGTATCTGGAGACATAGCCTGTGAAGAGGTGATAAAAGTTAACTAAGGTCATGAGGGTGGGACCCTCATCCTATAGGGCTCATGCCCTCCTAAGAAGGAGAGACACTGTCATGTGAGAACCAAAGAAAAGGCGATCCTCTGCAAGCTAGGAGAATTTCTCACCGGGAACCAATCAGCTAGCACCTTGACTTTGGACTTCCCAGCTTCCAGAACTGTGAGAAAATAAGCTTCTGTTGTTTAAGCCACCCAGTCTATGGAATTTTGTTATGACAGCCCAAATTACTAATACAAGACCTAAAAATGAGTAGCTGTAAAACCTAACCCTCTCTGCCTAAATGTAGCATTTATGACACCTTGTATTTATTTGTTTCATAATAGTAGCCTTTCCTTTCTGTCCCCATTTGTAAATAATTAGCAGAGTTTCTTACAAACAATATTTATCCCATCATTATTTTTTCAACCAGTTTTTGTTATTTAAAGAATCATCCAAAGGTTAATGAATTAAAACATCCATTTATTTTGCTCACAAGGTTGTGGGTCAGCATGCAGATCTCAGCTGGGGACTTCTAGTTTTCTAGTTCTTCCAGTCTAAGCTGGGACCCCCATGTATTGTCAGCCACCCAAATGTCTTCCAGGCAGATCTCTCTCTGGAGGATGGTTAGTCATAGCTGGGACCACAAAAGTGACTGGGCTGCATGTCTCTCACCCTCTGGCATGTTAGCCTACACTGACCGATGGCAACTCTGGGGTTTCAAGAAGCCAGATCAGTCCCAAGGTCAGAACCTAAACTGTTCATTTCACTCAGTCTGTTGGCTAAATCAAGTCAAAAGACTAGAACAGATTGGAAGGGCAGAGAAAAAAGCACAGAGCAATGTGGCCATTTTTTGCAATCTACCCCAGTCAGACAATGTCTATGGATACTTAAATAGCATAGCTGTATTTCTGAGGCAGTGAAGGTTTTCCATCCCCACTGCTGTGGCAGAGATAACCAACAGTAATCTATGGCAATGAAGATTGTCTTTTTAACTAGTTGATGGCATGATAGTCTATTCAAGTTATAAAAATCTTCCAGAAACATAAAATCTTAACTCGTGGGGGAAGATAGAGTCCTTTCTATTCTTTTGCAACTTAACCCTATTTGTACCTAAAACTCAGAGGAAGTTTTTTTAAAATCCATATACCATTATTTTCAATGTTATATCAAGTGATCTCTTAAATAGGTTGACCTGGGTTAGTGAGAATTTCCAGAAAACTTTCATAATCAGCACAACAGAAGTGTAAGTTCTGAGGCTGAAACAATAAAGCAATGTAATTTTTCCTCTTAACTGCAATGCAAGTGTCCATGTGGCTGTTTTTTCCCCTGCCTTGGATGAAATCTCAAAGAAGCTCTTAGATAATAAAAGCCTTGTAGGCTCTTTGACCCTGAAAACAGTTTTAGACCAATAATTAGTATGTTCAATCCCAAGTAGTAATACAGACTCCAAATTTCATTTTAGGTTAAACCTTCTATTCTTGTATCAATTAGGACAGATCAAGTTGTGCTGTGGTAACAGACCCAACACAAGCTCTGGGTTTTTGTTTGTTTGTTTTTTCTTTGTTTGTTTGCCATAAGTC
Organism: Spilogale gracilis; assembly: GCA_004023965.1. Taxonomy (NCBI): domain Eukaryota; kingdom Metazoa; phylum Chordata; class Mammalia; order Carnivora; family Mephitidae; genus Spilogale; species Spilogale gracilis. The sequence continues at coordinate 5,010 of PITA01011338.1, read as the reverse complement.
CTTCCAGTACCAAAGCAGTCACTCCTCCTTGTAGTAACTCAGTAATCAAAGCTGTTTCTCTTGAGGTGCTACCATGTTGATGAGGGACCTCTGTGCTGCTGGGAAACAAGGAGCAACGGAGTCATAAAGAACCTTCTCAATGCTACAGTTTGAAAGTGACAGATGACATTTCCAGTCCAATTTCTTCAGTTATACATAGTAATTGAGTGGGCTTGGAAAAATGTGTCTTTCCTAATTAGAAAAAGGGATTAGAGGGATATTGGTGAGTTCTACTGCTGGGTGCCCTACCACTTTCCCAGCTCACACCTGCTGGGAATAGGAAATGTAGAAGACTTCTTTTCTATTTTATTGCCTCATGTTTCTGCTCCTGCTCCTCTACCTCACACGTAAAGGTAAAGATGTCATTGCTCCCCAAAGACAGAAGGCAGAAGAGAAGAGAAAGTAAGGGACAGTAAAGGTTTTACTTTCCTTGTACTGTTGTGAGCTATTATATAACACTTTCTGCTTGGCTAGTGTTTTACAGTGGAGTCTATCTTCTACTCTGGGCTGCATGGGTTCTTTGGAGGTTCTCCCATTACTGCAGATTGCTCATTGGTGTTTCTTTGACATTCCCACTGACTATTTAAAACTCTCTGTTGTCCACCTATGCCTGGGTCCTTACCACACTTCCTGGACAAAGTCACTTTTAGATGACTGAGGTCTGACATAAAGTCATGTCTTCTTAGTTCAAAGGAAAAACACACACATTGAACTTGTTGATAGAAAAGGTTTCCACAGTGAAGCCATCTTCTCAGTAACCACTTGTCTGCTTTCCCCACTTCTGGGCTTTTAAATTCCTCAGGCCTGGCACAGAAACCAGTCTTTTGTATCACCCAGGCTTCAAGAAATATAAATCAAGTCTTCTAATTTGTCTTCATAGTGTCACTGGGTGAATGGGGTGACCCCAGGCCCTGGGTCAAGACCCAGCCAGATCCAAAAGAGTTGCTGAAGATTCTTGGTTGTCATGAGAAGGAAATCAGGACAGAAACACAGCACAGCAGAAGAGTTAAACAAGTGTGAAAGTTTATTAAAGCAGAAAGTACACTCAAGTTGTGATGGAAGCCAGCAAAAGAAAGAAAAGAGAGAGAGAGAGGTGCCTCCAAGGTTTGAGTTTCTATCTTTTATTGGCAATTGTTAACTAGCAGGTGGAATATTCACTACTTGGAGCAATAAGTAGGGGTTTGCTCTTTTCCTTCTAATTTGGTCAAGAGTTTCCTATCATGGCATCCGCTATCTTGGGCCTGTCTGGTTTGATTGGGCTTCTTGTGGAGTGCTGCCATGACAGACCTTGGACCTTGCTGGCCACGACTTCCTCCTTCCTGATCTCCAGGTACCCTGTAGGAACCCAACTGCCTACTCTGCCATTAGAATTCCTTTTAATTGGTCTTCATTCTATATTTCATGGTGTATCATATAACTATTATGAAAATAGAGTTTTAGTACTCCCTTCTTAAGACTTTCAGCAGCTTCCCATTGTACTTAGAAGAAAATTTAAAGTATTTACTCTGCCTTAAAGAGTTCTGTCTGATTAGATCTTGTCTTTCAACCTTACTTTGTATCAGTGGTTTCCAAACATTTTGTACATTAGATTCACATGGTGTGCTTTAAGAAATCCTGATGCCCTGGTTTTACATTTTGCCATTTACATTAGAATGTCTGAAGGTAGCAACATACATCATTTTTTAAAGATACTCATATGATTCTAGTGTGCAGTAAAGTTTGGTAACAACCGTTTTATACTATTCTTCCTGCTTCCACTGGCATTCTTTACATTTCCTACAAGTTTTGTGGTATAATAAACAATGTATATGGTTTTCGTCCTCACTTCCTGGCAGGGAGCTTCAAAAACTCTTGGAATTTCCTAAGTGATAGGAATGTCTTCATTATGCGACTGAGGTGAGTCAAGGTGGGGTCTTAGAGAGCTTCAGGAAGGCATTGCTTACTGAAAGAAAAACCACCTGATTAGAAGGTAGGAACTTTGATCCAACCCATTACCAGTGGGGGAAAGGGAGGTTAGAAAATGAGTTCAGGGGCACCTGGGTGGCTCAGTTGGTTAAGCAACTGCCTTCGGCTCAGGTCATGATCCCGGAGACCCGGGATCGAGTCCCACATGGGGCTCCCTGCTCGACGGGAAGCCTGCTTCTCCCTCTCTCACTCCCCCTGCTTGTGTTCCCTCTCTGGCTGTGTTTCTATTTGTCAAATAAATAAAATCTTTAAAAAAAAGTGAAGTTTTACTGTAACTTTATCATGCCTAAATTTTTTTGTTATTGCTCATGGTTTCTTTCCTGCTATAATGGTAGAGTCATTGTACAATATACATTATATTAAGTAGCTGTGATAGAGATTGTATGGCCCACAAAGCCTAAAATATTTACCATCTGATCTTTTACAGAAAAAGTTTGCTGACTTTGTTTTTTACATAACTGAGATTATCACTGAAATGAAAGAATGCACATACACAGAATTCTTTTAGAATGTTCCTGATACCACAGACTCTATCTGTGGGTCCCAGGTTTAGAAGTCTTCATCTATTTCCTTGAAAGAACTGAGCCTGGAGTGCTCAGAGAGGACCAAATTCTGAAACAACATTAAAGTTTAGGTTCTCCAGGAATCTGTCTTCCCATACTCCTCTGACTGCTGGTTGGACCACTGCAGAACATTTAGCCACATTCTTCTATTTATGGACCAGGGGCTAATAGTAGCTTATAAATTTAAGGGCAGCCATATTATGTTTCACATGCTTATTTCTAACATCAAATATAGTATTGGGCAAATTGCAGGAATTTAATAAACATTTGTTGAACAGATTGTACAAGGTAGTGACACTGAGGGGCGTCTGAGTGGCTCAGTTGGTTAAGCGACTGCCTTCAGCTCAGGTCATGATCCTGGAGACCCGGGATCGAGCTCCACATCAGGCTGCTTGCTCGGTGGGAAGCCTGCTTCTCCCTCTCTCACTCCCCCTGCTTGTGTTCCCTCTCTGGCTGTGTTTCTCTCTGTCAAATAAATAAAATCTTAAAAAAAAAAAAAAAGAAAAAGATAGTGACACTGAACTAGGAATTGCCAAGAAACAGGGAGCTCCTTTGGAGACCTGACCAGAGTCACCCTTCAGGGCAGGTGTGGACACCTCTAGGGAGCAAACCATGGAAGTTAGCAGGTCTGTGCTAAGAGTTGATCCTGTAAGGGCGGCCAGCCCAGAGCTACTGCCAGTAGAGCTACATCTGCTCTGATGGAAGAACTTGTTGGTGGGAATTGCCTTAATAAAGCCAGGAATATACTATTGAAGGTCTCCAGCTCACTCTTTATTGTGGAACAGTGGCTGTCCTCCTCACTTAGAAGAGAGTTGTCGTTTTCCCCTTAGAGCTACATACATGAATTTTTCATGTGATGTCTTAGATGTAGTTATCCTTCAGTTAGGACAAATGAAAATGAGAACACTATAAAGAGTGGGATTTGTTATAAAACACTATCAGGACAGCATTTGAGTGATATATGAACTATCCCAAAGGATCAAAACCAAAGTTTTCCAATCATTATCTTACATAGTACAGTGGATGTTTCAAAGATCTGCGAGGTGGGTGGGTCAAGTGTTACTCTACGATGTTACAGGTGTATAAGCAGGCTCAGAGGCTCACAGGACCGCCTTTATCTCAAGAGTATTAGTGAAAGTAAGATTCAGAAAAAAAAAATCTTAGGATTCCAAATCCACATGACTTTCCTCTAGTCAATGTTGCATCTCTAAAAGCAAAACTACTGCTTGAGGAATAAAAGATGGTTTTCCTTATGCTTTGTTCCCAAGTCTGAGAGACAAGGTTCATAGGCTGGCAGGGAGAAGCCATTGGCGTGAAGATACTTGTGAAACTCAATGAGCTTATTTACTAGCTTCTTTTGCAGGAGACTTTCAGGGCAGACACTTGAGACATGCTTGCAGAAAAACCCTTTGGAATTTCCCTTCTACATTTAGCTTCACATGAACTTATAAGGGGGTTTGTGCTGAATGTATGGTAGTAATGAGATTTTGGCCTCTATGTTTCAAATATTTTCTCAACTGAAAAATGTACTAATTGGAGAATCTCTCTTTAATTGCATTTTTTTTTAAGATCAAAGGAAAATTGATGTTATTTGTTGGCAAAAAAATGAAGTGACTTTCCAAGCACCAAAGCAGTTTAAAGTGTTTTGAAAATACAATTATGTAATTCATTTGTTTCCTCTTTAGAATCAGTGTATCATGCATGCCAGCTAGGGTACTTTGCCTTGGATGGGATGCTAAAGCGTAATCTCAGTTGAAAGAGGTTGAAATCCCTCATTAGATACTAAACAGCAGCATGAGGGAAATTGGTTTCTTTTAATCTTCCACATAATGGGGCAACCTCTTTATATGCAAATACAGAATTTTGCATATTGATTGTATTTTTTGATGATTGAACTTAAACATTTATAGACTAAATGCCATTCTTTAAAAAGAGGGTGCATAGTAAATATCAATTTTCATAATTTCCCCTACCAAGTTCCAGCTCCATCCTGCCAAACACTCTTACCAGTGCAATTCATGTCTTTTTTCTCATCCTAACAGCTCTGTTCTCTTACACTAATTTTATACTTCTGTAAGTGCATAAATAATTCTTAGCATTCAAACCAAACAACAAGGAAACTCCTCTCTTTCAGGTCCACAGTAAATTCTCACTCTGTAGTTGGGGAGTTGGGTAACCAGATTGCCCTGCCTAACCCCGGGAACATTCCTGGTTACCATGATCCAAGTTTGCACTCAAGGGCATTGAAAAGGGATGGGGAGCTGGATGGAGGACACCAAGAGACGATCTCATGCAAGATGCAAAGGGTTTTATTCGATCCGGGTCGGTCTCACAGCGCAGCCTCAAAGCAGTCTGCCGCTGAGAGCCCCGAGCTCTCGTGTGGGGGGCCTTATATAGAACACTGCTATCCGTTACAGCAAAGCCCGCGCACTAGTAACCAATA
>PITA01011337.1:0-57958 GCA_004023965.1 Spilogale gracilis | reverse complement strand
TTCACTTGGGAATAATAAAAGACTGGGACCCTTGACAGTCAAGAGAGATGTGGAGAGAAACTGAGAGACAGAGAGATAAAGGCAAAGGGCCTACGAGGAAGCAGCAAGAAAGCCTGCAGAGAGAGACTGAGAGACAAAGGCAGAGGACCTGCGAGGAAGCAGCAAGAGAGCCTTAGAGGAGAGAGCAAGAGAGCTGGCAAACAGCAAGAGATCCTGCTTCGACAGACCTCCCGGCTCAGGTGTGTTTTTGGCCGCGGACACTCGTCATCCTGCTCGACCCCACGTTTTTCCCCTGGCTGGGCTAGGGGAGAAACCCCAAACCCCATAGCCCAGGAAGGAGCTACAAAAACCTTTGTCAATTAAGTCTAATTTTTGTTCATATTCTTTATAAATATTTAATGTATATTGGATATCACTAAAGAAAATATATATCTTTTAGCACAAAGTTTCCAGACAGTCCTGAACAGACCCATAGATTTGTTTGTAAGTTATTTAACACTGTCTCAGGGTTTTTTTTTTAATATATATTTTTAAATTTTAGAACGGTTTTAGATTTACAGATTTATTATGAAGTAGTATAGAGAGTTCCATATATATATATTTCACACTAAGCTTTCTTAATTATTAATGGCTTACATTATTATGGTACATTTTTCATAATTAATAAACTAATATTGACACATTATCAGTAACTAAAGATTATACTTGATTTTATTTCCTCCACTTTTCTCTACTACCCTTTTCTCTTCCAGGACTCCATTCCAAATACTACATTACTACATTTAGTCATTGAGTCTCCTTAGTTTCCTATTTTCTGTGACAGTTTCTCAGACTTTCTGTATTACCTTAATAGTTTTGAGGATTATAGGTCAAGTACATTGCAGAATGCTCCACAACATTGATTCGTCTGATTTGTTTCTCACAATTAGACTGGAGTTATAGGATTTGTTTGTTTATTCAATCATTTATTCATACCAGCAAGGACTCATGACCAGTTTTTTACACTTTGGGCTAACATCCAGTAATATTTATGTATTTTGTTGCTCATATCATTACAGCTTTGGACATTCGGGGCTCTTTTGGTTGGCTGCTGCATCCGATTTATGCCCATTATTTTTTTTTTTCATTTCCTTATTTAGCACTTTGTATTTTCTGGCACTAAAAGATGCTCCGGGGTGCCTGCGTGGCTCAGTTGGTTAAGCGACTGCCTTTGGCTTGGGTCATGATCCCGGGGACCCGAGATCGAGCCCCACATCGGGCTCCCTGCTCGGTGTGGGGGGGGCTGCTTCTCCCTCTCTCACTCCCCCTGCTTGTGTTCCCTCTCTGGCTCTTTTTCTCTCTGTCAAATAGATAAAAAAAATCTTTAAAAAATAAAAAAATAAAAATAAATAAATAAATAAATAAATAAGTAAGTAAGTAAATAAAAGATGCTCCAAGTTAATCATGTATATTTTCTGTCACCATAGAATCAGCCATTTTTCTAAGGAATTATATTCTAATTCTATTCTATTCTAATGCTATTCTCCAGAGTGTGTGTGTGTGTGTGTGTGTGTGTGTGTGCGTGTGTGTGTGTATTCCTACATGAAGTCATCTTTTTCTGTCTTAAGTTAAACATGTGTTCATACTCATGTCTTTCACTCAAATTCACTACCAGATGGAACATAATAACTCCCTCCACTTGCTCATCTATTAACTCACACCTCACACTCCAACCATGAGAAACATGGCTCATAACATCAATCTTCAATTTAATTAATTATTCAATTTCAGTATACATGTACAGTGGTTTTAAAATTGTTAACTTGTACCATATGGAGAACAATCTTATCAAATAGAGTATAGTATTTATATAAAATTCCTTTTGCCTTAATTCTTATAGACACCATCCATTTAAACAGTTATTTAAGTTAGAAACTTACTCCTCTATATGTTTCTGTGACATTATTTCTTATATTTGTGATGAACTTAGATTGTTTTGTCACATTCTGGACTCCAATATAGGATTTTCTCTGACTTCTTAAATGGTATTTTAAAATTTTCAAAGTTTAGTTTAACTCATGTTATAAAATGTTCATGAGTTTTGATAAATTAAGTGTGTAAGGAATCTATAATTATAGCATTAGAAAGAATAGTTTCATTACCTTAAAAAAACCTGTTTTTTATCTTTTCAATAAAACTGTCTCTGTCTCCCTGCCCCTCAAAACCCTGGCAATCATTTATACTTGTCTATCTCCATGGCTTGCCTTTTCCAAAATTCCATCTCATTGGACTCATATAGCATGTAGCCTTTTAAGAATGTTTTTTTACTTAGCAATATGCATTTATCTATATTTTTCATGGTGTGATAACTCATTTCTCACTTTCTTTTTTATTTTTTTAATTTGTATAACAAAAAGCCAAGAAAGTTGTTTGTTTTCTTAATAAGAATAATGTGACTTGGGACGCCTGGTGGCTCAGTTGGCTAAGTGACTGCCTTCAGCTCAGGTCATGATCCCGGAGACCCAGGATCAAGTCCCACTTTGGGCTCCCTGCTAGCAGGAAGCCTGCTTCTCCCTCTCTCACTCCCCCTGCTTGTGTTCCCTCTCTGGCTGTGTTTCTCTTTGTCAAATAAATAAAATCTTAAAAAAAAAAAGAATAATGTGACTAATAAATAAAAATGTCTATTTACATAAATATCTAATTACTGAAATACAGAGTCTTATTTAACTGTTTAAACTTAGCTATAAGTTTATAATACATGAATATTTCTAATGCTCACCTAAATTATACAATGGCATTTCTCTTTTTCTGGATATTTTACTGCATGTAACTTAAAAGATGTTGTTGAATGTAGCTTATAAAAATTTTATCCATTAGGGCTTCCAAATAGATTTTTTTAAAAAATCAGTGATTGACATTGGCTAAGACAACATTGCATATATTTCAAAGAAGCTAATCTGTAAATTCTTCCTGTAAAAAGCATCCTTACTTTATCAGTAGCCACTTACTTTGAACCCAGAATGTAAAGCTTTTTCTTTAAGAGTTGAAAGTGTAAAACTTTTTTGTAGTTTAATTTTTTTAAGGCTGGGAAGGGGCAGAGGGAGATAATCTTAAGCATGCTCCACACCCAGCATGGAGCCTGACACAGGGCTCATTCTCATAACTGTGAGATCATAACTTGAGCCAAAATCAAGATTCAGATGTGAGGAGGCTCCTGTAGTTCAATTTCTTTAATTGAAGTATTGTTGACATACAATGTTATATTAGTTTCAGGCATACAACATAGTGAATTGACATTTTTATACATTACACAATGCTCACCAGTGTTCACCAGAAAAAATGTATGGTTATCATACAATATTATTACAATATTATTGACTATATTACCTATGCTTTTTATCATTGAGTAGTATTCAAATATATGGATGAATTCCGTTTGTATATTCATTAACTATCAAAGGACCTCTGGGTTGTTACCACTTTTTGGCAATTATAATGCTACAAACATTTGCATGCTTTTTTTTTTTTTTTCTTGCTGTGGACATATGTTTCTTAACTCAATTGGGTAAAGACCCAGGGGTGTGATTATTGGAATGTATGTCTAAAAATTGCCAAACTCTCTTCTAAAATGACTGTACCATTATGCATTATTACCTGAAATGAATGAGATTTCTTCTTGATCCACATTCTTGCCAGCAGTTTATGCTGTCAGTGGTTTATATTTTAGGATTTTAATAAGTGCATTATTGTATCTCATTATTGTTTGAATTTGCAATTTCCTAATGACAAATGATATTTAACATATTTTCAATGTTTCTTTGTCATGTGTATATCTTCCTTGGCAAAGTGCTCAGATCTGTATTGTCCATTGTTTTATTATTCTTAAGTTTTAATGTGTGTTTTTTGGATAGGAGTATTTTACCAGACATATGTTTTCAAATATTTTCTCCCAGGCTGCTGTCCATTTTTCATTCTCTTTTAAATTTTATTTTATTTATTGTTTTTTTTTAATTTTTTCAGTATTCTAAGATTCATTTTTTATGCCTCACATCCAGTGCTCCATGCAATATGTGCCCTCAATACCCACCACAAGGCTCACCCAACTCCCACCCTCAGTTTGTTTCTGAGTCTAAAGTCTCTTATGTTTCCTCTCCCTCCCTGATTTACTCCACTTCCCATTTTCTTTCCTTCCCCTACTATCCTCTATACTACTCCTTATGCTTCACAAGTAAGTGAAAACATATGATACTTGACTTTCTCTGCTTGACTCATTTCACTTAGCATAATCTCTTCCAATCCGATCCATGTTGCTACAAAAGTTGGGTATTCATCCTTTCTGGTGGAGGTGTAATATTCCATTGGATATATGTACCATATCGTCTTTATCCACTCATCTGTTGAAGGGCACCTTGGTTCTTTCCAGAGTTTGGCAATTGTGGCCATTGCTGCAATGAACACTGGGGTACATATGGCCCTTCTTTTCACTACATCTGTACATTTGGGGTAAATACCCAGTAGTGCAATTGCAGGGTCATAAGGTAGTTCTATTTTTATTTTTTTAAGGATTCTCCACACCGTTTTCCAAAGCAGCTGCACCAACTTGCATTCCCACCAACAGTGTAAGAAGTTTCCCCTTTCTCCACAGCCTCTCCAATACTTGTCGTTTTCTGTTTTATTAATTTTGGTCGTTCTGATTGGTGTAAGGTGGTATCTTAATGTGGTTTTGATTTGAATTTCCCTGATAGGTAGTGATGACAAATATTTTCTCATGTGCCTGTTAGCCATTTGTATGTCTTCTATGGAGAAGTGCCTCTTCATGTCTCCTGCCCATTTTTTGATGTGTTCATCTTCTTTTTGGATGTTGAGTTTGAGGAGTTCTTTATAGATCTTGGATATCAGTACTTTTTCTGTAGTGTCATTTGCAAATATCCTCTCCCATTCAGTGGGTTGCCTCTTTGTTTTGTTGACTGTTTCCTTTGCTGTGCAGAAGCTTTGTATTTTGATGAAGTCCCAAAGGTTCATTTTCTCTTTTGTTTCCTTTGCCTTTGGAGATATGTCTTGAAAGAAGTTGCTGGGGCCAATGTCAAAAAGGTTACTGCCTATGTTCTCCTCTATGATTTTGATAGATTCTTGCCTCACATTGAGATCTTTCACCCATTTTGAATTTATCTTTTTGTGCAGTGTAAGATAATTGTCTAGTTTCACTGTTCTATACATAACTGTCCAATTTTCCCAGCACCATTTATTGAAGAGACTCTCTTTTTTCCACTGATATTTTTTCCTGCTTTGTCGAAGATGATTTGACCATAAATTTGTGGGTCCATATCTGGACTCTCTACTCTGTTCCATTGATCTATGTGTTTGTTTTTGTGCCAGTACCATGCTGTCTTGGTGATCACAGCTTTGTAATAAAGCTTGAAATCAGGTAATATGATGCCCCCAGCTTTGTTTTTCTTGTTCCAACAATTTCTTAGCACTTCGGGGTCTTTTTTGGTTCCATATAAATTTTAGGATTGTTTGTTCCAACACTTTGAAAAATGGTGGAATTTTGATCAGGATGGCATTGAAAGTATAGTTTGCTCTGGGCTGTGTAGACATTTTAACAATGTTTATCCTTCTAATCCATGAGCATGTAATGCTCTTCCATCTTTTTGTGTCTTCTTCAGTTTCTTTCCTGAGTGTTCTGTAGTTTCTCGAGTACAGATACTTATCTCCTCTGGTTAGGTTTATTCCTAGGTATTGTATGGTTTTTAGTGCTATAGTAAACAGAATCGATTCTCTGATTTCCCTTTCTATATTTTCATTGTTAGTGTATAAGAAGGCAACTGATTTTTGTGCATTGATTTTGTATCCTGCCACATGACTGAATTGTATGAATTCTAGTAGTTTGGATAGAGTCTTTTGTGTTTTTCATATACAGTATCATGTCATGTGTGAAGAGAGAGAGTTTGACTTCTTCTTTGCCAATTTCAATACATTTTATTTCTTTTTTTTTGTCTGATTGCATTGTTAGGACTTAGAATACTATGTTGAACAATAGTGGTGAGAGTGGGCATCCTTGTCTTATTCCTGATCTCAGTGGGAAGGTCATCAGTTTTTCCCCATTGAGAATGATATTCACTCTGGGTTTTTCATAGATAGATTTAATGAGGTTGAGGAATGTTCCACCATCCCTATATTTTGAAGAGTTTTAATCAGGAACAGATGTTGTATTTTGTCAAATGCTTTTTCTGCATCAATTGAGAAGACCATGTGGTTCTTCTCTTTTCTCTTATTGATTTGTTCTATCACGTTGATTGGTCTGAGAATGGTGAATCACCCTTATATCCCAGGGATAAATCCCACCTGGTTGTGGTGGATAATCATTTTAATATACTGTTGGATCCTATTAGCAAGGATCTTTTTAAGAATCTTGGCATCCATATTCATCAGGGATATTGGTTTGAAATTATTTTTGATGGGACCTTTACTTGGTTTCGGGCTAAAGGTTATGCTGGCTTCATAGAAAGAGTCTGGAAATTCCAGAAAGAGTCTGGAAATTTCCTTCTGTTTCTATTTTTTGAAACATTTTCAAGAGAATAGGTATTATTTCTTCTTTGAATGTTTGGTACAATTCCCCCAGGGAATCCGTCAGGTCCTGGGCTTTTGTTTTTTGGGGAGGTTTTTGATCACCACTTCAATCTCATTACTAGATACTGGCCTATTCAGAGTGTCAATTTCTTCCTGTTTCAGTCTTGGAAGTTTATAGGTTTCCAGGAATGCATGCATATCTTCTAGATTGTTTAACTTGTTGGCATATAATTGTTGATAGTAATTTCTGATGATTGTTCCTATTTCCTTGGTGTTAGTCGTGATCTCTTCCCTTTCATTCATAATTTTATTAATTTGAGTCCTCTCCCTTTTCTTTTGGTTTAGTTTGGCCAATGGTTTATCGATCACATTAATTCTTTCAAAGAACCAGTTTCTAGTTTCATTGATGTGTTCTGCTGTAGCTCTAGTTTCTAATCCATTGATCTCTGCTCTAATATTAATTATTTCCCTTCTTGTGTGGGAGGTTGCCTTAATCTATTGTTGAATTTCCAGTTCTTTAAGTTGTAAAGAGTTGGTGTATTTGAGATTTTTCCATTTTTTTTTTGAGTGAGGCTTGGATAGCTACATATTTCCCCCTTACAACCTCCTACACCTCCATCAGAAAGGATGAATACCCAACTTTTGTAGCAACATGGACTGGTTTGGAGGAGATTACGCTGAGCAAAATAAACCAAACAGAGAAAGTCAAGTATCATATGGTTTCACTTGTGGAGCATGAGGAGTAACATGGAGGACTGTGGGAGAAGGTAAGGAAATGTGAACTGGGGTAAATTAGAGAGGGAGATGAAGCATGAGAGACTTTGGACTCTGAGAAAGGAACTGAGAGTTTGGGAAGGGAGAGTGAGGGGGGATGGGTGAGCCTGGTCATGGGTATTGAGGGCATGAATTGCATGGAGCACTGGACGTGGGGCATAAACAATGGATCTTGAAACACTGAAAAAATAAGATAAATTATTGCTATATTGAAAAAATCAATCTCTCTTTAAACCTAAAAAAATAATAATAAAATAAAATAAAATAATAAAATAAAATAAAATAAAAAATACTTTTATAGCATTTTTTTCCTAGGTAATTTTTATGTATGTTAAAAAATGCAGTAAAGATTTAACCATTAAAAAACAGATGATGGGACACCTGGGTGGCTCAGTTGGTTAAGCAACTGCCTTCAACTCAGGTCATGATTCTGGGATCCCAGTGTCAAGCCCCACATCGGGCTCCCTGCTCCACAGGAAGCCTGTTTCTCCCTCTCTCACTCCCCCTGCTTGTGTTCCCTATCTGACTGTGTTTCTCTCTGTCAAATTAATAAATAAAATCTTTAAAAAAAAACATGTTGCTCTAGAGTTTACAATACACGTGATTAACTAATCTAAGTATACCTTCAAATAACATCATTGCACCTCTTGTGTAGTGCAGGTAACCTAACAATATATTCCCATCTTCTCTCTCTCCTGCTTTATAATATTATTGCCATTCACTTTCATTTTCCATGATCTATAATCACTCAATGTATCATTACTTTCACCATTTCAACAGATGCCTCTTAGATCTTAAGAATAAGAAAAAGTAAAATATTTTATTTTATATTTATTCCTTCTCCAATGTTCTTCCTTTCTTTTTGTCAATCCAAGTCTTCTGACATATATATATATATATATATATATATATATATATATATATTTCTTACTGAAGAAAATATATTTTTTAAAGATTTTATTTATTTATTTTACAGAGAGAGAGATCACAAATAGACAGAAAGGCAGGCAGAGAAAGAGGGGGAAGTAGGCTCCCCGCTGAGCAGATGACCAAATGTGAGACTCTGATATCATGACCTGAGCCAAAGACAGAGGCTTAACACTCTGAGCCAACCAGGCGCCCCATGAATAAAATATTTTAACAATTCCCTACAAGTCAGGTCTGATTGTAATAAATCCCCTTTATTTTTGTTCTCTGAGAAGGTATATTCCTTTTATTTTTGAATGATAATTTCTCTGGAAATTTTAATTTGGTGTTTTTTTTTTTCTTTTAACACTTGAAATACTTCATTTAGTTCTCTTCTTGTTGGTTTTTCTGATAAGTCTGCCTTAAGTATTATCTTTGTTCCTCTACAAATTTGTTTTACCTCTAGCTCTTTGCAAGATTTTTTTTCTCTCTAGTTTCTGCAGTTTGAATATGATATACGTAAGTGGGTTTTGTTTGGTTTGATTTGGTTCAGTTTACTGTTTATTCTGCCTAGTGTTATTTGTGCTCCCCAGATCTGGAGTTTATTTTCTATCATTAATTTTGGAAAAACCCAGACTAGTATTTCTTCAAATACTTTTCATGCTCTATTCTCTCTTTCTCCTATTATTTCAATTAAATATGGTACATGTTTTAAAACCACTCCACAGATCTTGACTATTTTATTTTTAAATATTTATTCCCTTTACTCTCTGCATTTTAGTTTAGGAAGTTTCTATAGACCCATCTTCAAGATCACTAATTATTTTCCTTGACATAGTTGAATTTATTGAAGAGCTCATCAAAGACATTTTTTTTATTTCTATACCGTGTTGTTGTTATTGCTGTTTTCTAAGATTCCCTTTTATTCTGCTTTACTGCTTACATTACCCAGCTGTTTCTTGACAGTTGGCTTCTTTTCCGCTAGAACTCTTAACATTTTAATCATGGTCATTTTAAATTTCCTTCTGATGATATCAATATATCTGTCATATCTGAATCTAATTCTGATGCTTACTTTGTCTATTTAAAATATTTTTCCTTGTTTTTTGGTTTGTAATTTTTTTTGTTTAAAGCTAAACATGATGTATTGGGTAATAGAAAATGAGGCAAATAAGCTTTTGATGTGAAGTTTTATTTATACTAGTTAAGAAAGATACAGATGTAGTGAAAAGAAGGGCCATATGTACCCCAATGTTCATTGCAGCAATGGCCACAATCGCCAAACTGGAAAGAGCCAAGGTGTCCTTCACCAGATGAATGGATAAAGAAGATATGGTACATATATACAATGGAATATTACACATCCACCAGAAAGGATGAGTACCCAACTTTTATAGCAACATGGACCAGATTGGAAGAGATTATGCTGAGTGAAATAAGCCAAGTAGAGAAAGTCAAGTATCATATGGTTTCACTTACTTGTGGTGCATAAAGAGTGAAATAGAGGACAGTAGGAGAAGGAAAGGAAATGGGAAGTAGGGTAATTCAGGGAGGGAAATGAAACATAAGAGACTCTGGACTCAGAAACAAACTGAGGGTCTTGGAAGGGAGGGGTGATGGGTACTGAGGGCACGTATTGCATGGAGCACTGGGTGTACGGCATAAACAATGAATCTTGGAACACTGAAAAAATAAAATGATATTTAAAAAGAATTGGGTTTAGTTTGATGTTTGCTCTAGCTATATGTGCCAAAGACTTCAAATTTCTCTAATATCTTTGTTTATTTTCCCTTCTTAACTTTGGCTTTCTCCAACTAATCCTCAGAAAACATGTCTTGCATCTCTTTCTGTTATAATCCAGTGGCATTATACTGAAGTTCTCTTGGTGTATGGTAAAGTGCAGATAGCTGTGTCACTTTACTTTCAGTCTATGAAGTGAGAAAAATAATACTAGCTGTATGGTAAAGTTGTTATGAGAATTAAATGAAAAACAATGAGCAATATACATTAAACAGTGCCTAGCACAATAAAAGCTCTCAATGAATATCATTTATTATTATTACTATTATCATCATAATCATGACTATTTGTGAAAGTGGTGGGAATAGTGTATGTGATGAAGATTGCAAGAACGTTTTTTGCCAATACTAAGAGACAGATTAATTTGCAGTTTACCTTGTGCAGTTTACCTTCTTAGTGACAAGGAATGATTTTGGATATGTTCTGATTATGTGTATTATTTGTGATTACATTGAGTATCATACTGTATTTGGATAGATTTGTTCTTTAAAATTTTCTTTCTTCTTTTGTTTGATATTTCTTCTTTCCTTCATTATTTATCTGGAAAACATTTATTATCTTCCTAGTGTGTTCCAGAATTAAGCCAGACTCTATGCTAATTTCTGAGACTACATAGTGAAAAAAGTGTAATTCCCATCTCTGAAGTTCACAGCTGGGGGAAAGTTGGGACAGAGATAAAAAACAATAAAAATATTATGCCATAAATATTGCTAAAGTCACTTTTAAAGTGCTATGGGGTTACATTTAAAGAAAAGCAAAGGACAACTAATTGTGCAGAGGTTAGTCAAGAAAAGTCTTCCCAGAGAAGATGACTTTTTAGGCAAGTCTTGAACAATATCAAAGATTTTTTTCCAGGCAAATAAAATAGCAAGTAAATATAAAAGATCATTTGCTATGTGTATGTGCATGCATGTGGATGTTTGCATGTGTGTGGGAGGGTGGGTGGATGTGTGTACCATAAGTAGAAAGTTAAAATGGTTGAATGATATGGTTGGGATGTTAGGATATAGGGATATGTAGGACACTGGATGGTTATCATCCATAAATGTAGGTAAGGGTTCAATTATAAAGTATTTTGTACATTATGCTAAGAATATTGTACTTTATCTTGTAGTTTATAGACAGACATTATATTTTATGTCAGATTTGACACCAAAGCTCCTAATTGTTTCCTCTGGCCATAGAATAAGGTTATGCAATCCATATTCTTGAAGGAGAACTCTGGTGATTGCAGTAATAACCGGAAAAGGAAAATGCAGTGCCAGGAATACCTGTGAGAGGGATTTGTAATAATCCAAATAGAAAATAATAAGAGCCAACATTTCCACAATGGCAAAGAAAAAAAATAGACTAGTATGTTTACAAGACATGGTAACTGACTAAATGTAGAGAAAATGAATTTTAGAGTCAAAGTTGATTCTAGATTATTAAATTGAGTAAATAGACAGAGTGTGAGTTAAAGAGGAATGGGGAAGAGACTAATGGAAGACTGAACTTGAGAGAAACAATTGCATAATGAAAGCCTCAATACAGGGTGAGAACTTAAAATCTCAGATCCACATGACTTCAAATGCTTACAGCTCTAGAACTCCTAGAAGTTACAAGACTCAACATATAAATATAAATCCTGAGAATTATAAAAACAACAAAACACAAACCATTAAAAATCCACATCCTTATCCAAATGTTAAGCAATTAGAAAAATTTAAAAATTCAGTTAGATCCTTGTACCCATTTCTATTTTAAATTCTTATAATAGAAATAAATAATAATACCACAACATTTCCTTTTGGTTTTGACAAATACTTTAAAGGTTCTTTTTGAAAATTTCTTACTGAACCAAAGTGCCACTCATGACTTAATATGTGTTTCTTTTCTTAATGCAATTTACAAAACAAATGTCTTCACCCTCACACGACAAGTAAAGCAAATCGTTAATAGCAAGTGGCATTTCAATTATATAGCAAAATAAATAAATAAATAAATAAATAAATAAATAAATAAATAAATAGATAAATAAATACAGTATCAACTATCTAGAGAGGAAATTGAGCCTCAGGATTATTATGTTGTCACATACTTCCAGATTAATACTTTTTTAGCAACCCCTCAATGAATGTAAACTACCTTCAGAAAAGTACTCTTATTGGCTTTATGTATCCTACTATTTCATTTCTGTGTTGAGTTTAGCCTTTTCAGATTAAAGGTAGTTTCTTTCATATTTTGTCATATCCTCCTAAGTAGAAGTAGCAAAGAAATTGGAGCAGACAGCTTTAATAACTACATACAGTAAGGAAACTAGGCACAGGCAGGATATAAAAAAGTAATAAAAAATTCAGCACTTTAAGTGCCGAGAATTTGAAAATGACTAAGGTGTTGTAGCTTAATAACATCTCTTTGGAATCACATTTTGCACTAAAAAAAAAGAGGTGGAAATACAACTTGTGATTTGTGGTACAGTATATTGCTCCTCTGAGGATAATCTGCTGCTTGTTCATTATTACATGCAGCGTTCTTAGAAGCAAGTCCAGGTTTAAATTAGCATTTGCAGATTATTGCAATTCTAATTTACAGTAGGGTTGGTAATTAAGACCAGTTGTGTCTGGTACTAAAGTGTTGTGGGGACCTTCTTGGTATGTTCAAAACTAAATATTAAGAATTTTTTTGAGATAGGAAATTATTTTTGTTTCACTATAAAAGAAATGGTTATAAGCAACTTGAGAACAAGTGTAATGTTTTGAATTCTGTATTTTTTTCTTGTGTTTTGCTGATAGGAGTCATATGATGTTAGGTGATAGAATCCAGATTAAAATGTCCTGAGCTGGGTACCTGTTTAGTCGGTAGAGAATGTGACTCTTGATCTCAGGGTCGTGAATTCAAGCCCCATGTTGGACATGGAGATTACTTTAAAAAAAATTATCTCAAATAAGCAGATTATTTATAAAATGTTTTGATCCAAATATTAATTTCTTTAAATTTTTTTGTAAACATAATGCAAAACCTGAAAAAAAGCAATGATCACAGTCTTAATTTCTCCTCTCTGAAGTTATCATGACCTTAGACTTGAATGGAGACAAGAGGGAAAAAAATAAGGAAAAATAAGTATAAGCTATTAAAATCTTTTTTTAAGATTTTATTTATTTATTTGACAGAGAGAGAGATCACAGGTAGGCAGAGAGGCAGGCAGAGAGAGAGTGGGAAGCAGGCTCCTGCTGAGCAGAGAGCCCAATGCAGACCTCGATCCCAGGACCCTGAGATCATGACCTGAGCTGAAGGCAGAGGCTTTAACCCACTGAGCCACCCAGGTGCCCAAACTATTAAAATCTTTATGAAATATGGGTTTAAAACTTCCCTAAACTGAATAACTATTATTAAAATAACTTCTACCTCATTTATTGGATTGACCCATGTTTTTGATAATGAGTCTAATTGGGTGTTATTTAAATATCCAGGATTATAAAATGATGCCATTCAAAAACTTGGAGATAAGGTAAAAAGAATTTGCTTGGAGAGACAAACAGCAAAATCAGCATCTAATGGATCAGAACAGATATAAGCAAAGTCATCTAAATGAAAAAAAAATTGGCTGTCAGGTCTTTAAAACTGGATTTTATGATGTTCTAAATATTAATGAACTAGCAATATGTTTTTTCCCCTCTATTCTTATGTTCAGTTTAGTTAGTACAAAATAGTAATTCATTGGGCACTGACAACTGCTGGTGTCTTCTAATCAGAAGGGCACATTCAGCAAACCTTTCCTCAACTAAAACAGATTTGTACTTTTGCATCACTAGAGATATTGCCCTTAAAATTAATCTCTTTCTTTGAACATAAGCCACAACTGGACTAAAGAATGGTAAAAAACTTTAGGTTTGCTGGCTCATTCAGGTCAGAATGATTTTTAAGAGAGGAATACAAAAGCTCCAGGTAATACTAACAATTAGTTGTACAAATATTGACTTATTTAATCTTCATAATGATCTTATAAGATAATCTTTGTCACCAGGCCCATTTTACAAAGTGAAAGCTGAAAAAGAGAAAGGCTAAGTAACGTGCTCAATCTAATAGAGTTATTGAGTGACAGAAACAGAATTTAAACTGAGGTGCTATTGCTATAGAAGCTGCACTTCCCCCCTCTTTTGGTTAACTCTACACACCCAACGTGGGGCTGGGACTCAGGACCCCCACCCAGATCAAGAGTCTCATGCTCTTCTGAATGAGCCAGACAGATTCCCCTAGAGGTTGTGCTCTGAACTGTCATGCTACTTTATCTCTCTGGCCTACTAACTTGTACACAGTAGGTACTCACAAAATGTATGTTGATAAATGAATCTAACATGATGTTTTATTTATGTGAAATTCATTACTGTTTTCAAAATGGCTTTCTATCACTTATATTATTTATGCCCCATGACCAGGAATCTGTGGGTATGCTGAAGAAATAAACTTAACTTGCATTTAATAGATGAGAATAAACCAATTTTTACATCAACATGGATGTAACTGGAGATTATGCTAAGTGAAATACGTCAAGCAGAGAAATTCAGTTATCATATGGTTTCACTTATTTGTGGAACATAAGGAATAACATGGAGGTCATTAGGAGAAGGAAGGGAAATGTGAAGCAGGGGGAAATCAGAAGGGGAGGCAAACCATGAACGACTATGGACTCCAGAAAATAAACTGAGAGTTTTAGAGGGGACAAGGGTGAGGGGATGGGTGAGCCTGGTGATGGGTATTAAGGAGGGCACATATTGATTGCATGGAGCACTGGGTGTTATACACAAATGAAGAATCATGGAACACTACATCAAATGCTAACGATGTACTGTATAGTGACTAACATAACATGAAAATAATCATTTTTAAAAAGACACCTAACCGGAATCCTGAGTTAAGAATGGAAGTTTACAAAATGATTTATTTTTTTGGAATTTAAAACTTCGGATTACAAGAACTTTATGGGTATAGGAAACATAGTTTCAGGTCTGTGCAAAGTAGGAAGTTGTAACTGAGATCCTTTAACAAGGCTAGGTCTTCAAATGACTGTTCCTATAGAGGAAAATGAAGTAAAAGCCAATGAAAATCCTGCTCTCCAGAAAAGACAGACAACAAGAGAAAAAAAAATAGATGAGAAAGCTGAGAACCTGGTTTTTGGATTACAAAAATCAGTTAGGTGGGTCACCTGTTTGGCTCAGTCCACAGAGCATGGGATTCCTGATCTCAGAGTCATGAGTTCAAGGCACCACATTGGGGTTAACTCTTACTTAAAAAGAAAAGAAAGAAAGTTCAGTTACTGTCTTGAAGGGCAGAGAATAAGATGTGAGGAAAGATGCTTAATAATTTTAAGAAAATTGGTAAAAGGTCTGATGACAGAATGAACTGTAACAGTAATATGCATTATTATTATTATTATTATTATTATTATTAATGTTAGGAGATATGTTTGTTTTCCTTCATGCTTTTCTTATTACCCATCCTTGTGGTATTTTCAAAAAAGAGTTCATTGGGTTCCTAATATTGAACCAGAGTTATTCAGAGGATGGAGAGGCCATCGACTGAGAAATGTATACCAGAAGTAAGATTCAAAACAAGACTTGTATATCTTAGGTTATGTTGAAGTGGGTTGAGTTTTAAGTTCTCTGGAATATCTGGATGGAAGGTTTAGCACGTAGTTTGAAATATAGTCTTAATTATATTTATGATTAAGCAGTGTGATAGTACTAGGAGTCAGTCAACTCATTAAGTAAAAAAAAAGGGGGGGGCAGAATGTTAGAGATCACAATATTTTTAGGGGGAAGAAGAATGGAGGAATCCATGATTGACACAAAGGGGAAATCAATGAAGGGCAAAAAAAGCATGGGTGCACTGTCATGGAAACCAAGTGATAAAAATAGTTCAAGGAGAGAGGAGTTAACAATGCCAAGTACTAAGAAGAGATCAAGAAGATATGAAGCAAGATTCATCCATTATATACCATTATCTCCATAATTTTGGTGAGAATGTTCAGGAAAATAGGAGGACAGAAATCACATTTTAAGAGTTTAAAGTGTCCAAATATATGGTCTGGAATTATCAGTGAAAATAAGAAGAGCATTATTTCTTCTTGTTTGTTCTAGAAGAAAACATATTCTTCTTTGGAATATGTAGCCAAAAAAGTGGCAGTGGCAGTAGTAAGCCAAATTTTAATTAAGTCAAAGAAGTTTTAAAAGGTCGAAGTAAGATGCTAAATACTTAATAAGGTTTGGGGCAACAAAAAGGAGGACATCAAGGAGCACATAATAAGATGCTAGGTTAAAGTCTGGTGGGTCCTATAACCCTGAAACTAATAATGCATTATATGTTATTTTTTTTAAATAAAATAAATAAATAAATAAAATAAAGTCCAGTAGGAAAGGTCAAATGAAACTAAAATGTAAAATTGAACTTAATTTAAGAGGGCTATTAGCTAACTTAGCTTAAAACATTCAATAGCTAGATTTTCTTTTAGTGTTCAATCACTTAGGTGAATGCATGGAATTTGAAATACTTCTATATCACACTGAATTTATTCTCTATGTAATAGGCTAAAAAGTAAGTTAAAATATGTTTAGAACCATGAGCTAGTACCTTTCTGAATTAGTCCCTGATGGTCTAAAAAAGATTATTTTTGAAGTTATCATATATATAATTAAGGAAAAGTCATGAGAATGTGATTTTCTTTTTATTTTTAAGAAACCTTTTATTTTTAAGTTAAGATAAAAATAAAATAAATCATAAAAGAGTAAACATAAATTAAATATATGTTTTTTGCCCTTCAAAATTTGCTTAAAAATTTCTTTCATGTATGTTAAAAAATTTAGACTTTGTGGTCATGGATTTGCTTTCTACACCTTGAAGATAGCACCAGTCAACCCACAGCACTGTTTTGATCCTTACTACTATTACACAGACTAAAATAAATATAATTTATATGATTATGTTCACTAGTCTGTTACATCATTTAAAGTTGAAAATTTAATTAGGAATACTCTCAGAATGATTTAATTGGAGCTAGGTTTTTAGTTTGCATTTTCTTGAGAAATCAGATTATTTCTGAATATATATCAAATAACTGCATTTTATATGATATTTTTAAGTACATATTTCAAGTAAACACCCCTCTGTGGTAATATAAACTGTCATAAATCATGTTTCGGAAAGTTACAAGCACAATATATCATTAAATATGGGCACACAAATAAGCAAAGTGCATGGTTTATTTATGTAAATTATTCAGGAAATTCAACATTGGTTTCTAGTGCAGTAAAGAAAAAGGATGTTGCCAGAGGATATAAAGCACACTGTTTCATCAGGAGCATTGCTTTAATCTGGAAGCCACTATAATTTAAGAACTTGAAGTTGAGTCTCTCCATACATTTGCTACTTAGGATCATTTCTCTACTGCTATTTGTTTCCAGACTTTTTTTGATTTGGAGAATTACAATGCCCATAACAGAGCTTCTTAATTTTTATTTTTGTCTAAACAGCACCAGCAATGAATTGTGGCATTCTATGTTATAACTATACCTGCCATTAGAAAGTGAAAAATAAGGGGTGCCTGGGTGGCTCAGTTGGTTAAGCAACTGCCTTCGGCTCAGGTCATGATCCCAGAGACCTGGGATCGAGTCCCACATTGGGCTCCCTGCTCAGCCAGAAGCCTGCTTCTCCCTTTCTCACTCCCACTGCTTGTGTTCCCTCTCTGGCTGTGTTTCTCTCTGTCAAATAAATAAAATATTAAAAAAAAAAAGAAAGTGAAAAATGAGCCTGGGAATTGGAAGTTGGATGTTTTTTCTCCCTGATTGATTCAAAGACAGACTATATCAGATACAGTTAGGAAAAATGCAACACTTAAGGTTTTATTATGATAAATTACTGATTGAGAAGTCCTTAATAATGGATAAACAACATTTTTCCATGAAACAGCATAATTATCCCTTTTATGTCCTAGCAAAAATGCAAAGCATTCACTGAAATTTGACTCAGTTACTCTTTGGATAATTATGTAACTAGAACTTATAAACCACATCGGAAGCTGCTATGACTTCTATATTTGTTATAATGTGTACTTGTTGATGATACAAGATCTAGCTGCTTACAGGTATGAATTTTTATGTAATTTTCATAGGGACAGGACTCTGTACAGGGCAAATACCTCTTCAGAGCTTGGAAAAAAACATTATTTCAGTATTTTTCCATAGAAACATATTTTAGTCCATCTTACTTAAACTTGTAATCTGGCATAGATTTAGTTTTAATTATGTTTCAAAAGTATTCAAAAGATCAGTGCACATATCTCTGAAGACTATGTTTCTGTGTATTTTCAAAATGGAATAGCAACATATGTCAACTAATAAAGACCAAGTAGGTTGGCCATTGTAAGGGTGATTTAGTGTTATACTGAATTAGCAAAAATTAATAAACAACAATTCCACTTAGTTACCACTAGTTCAAACTTTTAGATCAGTGATGTTTCTATCCATGCTGGAATTCCCTTTGTGATTGAAGAATAATGACTGAAATTATTAATGTATCCTTCAGCTTTCTCAAAAATACATGACTAAAGTATATTGCATATGTTAAGAGGAATTTAACATGGATTTTAGGATTGTGAAATAGTAGCAATTTGTTCCTGATGAAACTGGATTTGGCATCCTGTATTTAATAAAAGAGTAGAAGCTCCTAAAAGCCAAGGGTTATGATTTAAATTCTTTCTAGCCACTGAAATTCCAAAGACTCAATACATACATTTTGATTGAGAATATCCTACAAGCGAGATTAAAAGGCTTACTGCACATGAGTTCAGATATTTTGCCCTGTTCATACCAAGGCATGTATCATACTGTGTCAAAGTGAGCACAGATGCTTTAGAGAGTATCCTCTTACCATTCGACAGACAAAGGCAATTTTTTGGGCATGGTTCAAGATGAAATGTCACTGAAGTCAGTTCTTTATTCTTAGTGATATTTTCCCTCTCCACTAATAATTCAAATTCAACTAACACAGTGGGCCCAGTTATTATATGTGTACCCTGTGAAAGGCATTTTTACTGTGTTTTATTCATGAAAATTTCATTAATGTGTACAACTAGGAGGTGGATAATGAGATTTTGAGAAAAACTGTGTGTGTGTGTGTGTGTGTGTGTGTGTGTGTGTGTAGACAGAGAGAAGAACTTTGTCAAAGAATTTATTACAATGTCAGCCTGTATCATAATAAAATATATATCTCTCTGACACAGTTCACTGTTTTCTGTTCTATTTTTTAAACTTTTTGAATAGTAAGAATAATAGAATGAATTGAAAAGAAACATAACTTTTATAAACTTAACACAAAAAGTGTGTCACAAACACTCTTACATAAACAAATTCTTTCTTTAAAATATTTTATTTATTTATTTGACAGAGAGACAGGCAGCAAGAGAGAGAACACAAGCAGGGGGAGTGGAAAAGGGAGAAGCAGGCTTCCTGCTGAGCAGGGACCCTGTTACTGGGCTCCATCCTAGGGCCCTGGGATCATGATCTGAGCAGAAGGCAGAATCTTAATGACTGAGACACCCAGGTGCCCCACTGTTGGGGGCGGCATGATTTGCCCCCCCCCCGCCATGCTGCAAGCCGCCAAAAACTATGGTGGAGGTACCCATGAATGTACCCCGTGGGCTGGGACAATATGTCCTTTGTGTCCCTGGGATGTGCACTTGGACAAGCGCTCATCCAAGGTGTGGAGAGCCATGCCAATCCTTATGAAGCTTAATAATTGTAAGATTGTGGGGGCACAACATACTTACTTTAAAACTTAGTAAAACCTTTACTAACATAAGTAGCTTAGATGTTGCAACCTCCTATTTGTGTGACCCCTCATTCACCTCCCTATGCTAGGGGAAGTAAAGCATTCTAATGAGATAAGGGTTTGCAGGAACCATCTGTTGCTCAGGACATGCCTGCCTGTGATCATTCTATAGATTAGGGTATAACGAGCACATCCTGTTTTTTCATGCACCCTCTAAAAACACTATTATCACTATTGTCACTTAAGATTGATGATCCATCACTTAAAGAAACTCTTTGCTCATATAGTTTCCACCTGAAAAAACATGTAACTCTCTGCTATAAATAAAGAGCCCTGAGAAGAGTGTTTTCAGGAGATCCCTACACCACCTTTGAGTTTGATCTCCTCACTGTCGAAAGCGCCGATGCCTTCTCTCACCCTTGGACCCTGACTGTTGCTAGGGCTGGCTCCTGGCACCCCACATAAACAAATTCTAAGAGATAGTATACAAGTTATTGAAACTATAGTTGAAAAAATTGATATTCTTAGGAAATGTCTTTTACTTCATATCCTCATATTTTTATTTTTTGTAATAAACACATTTTATATTCAAGTATACAGAGTCACTATAAAGTCCAGAAACAGATGAAATACATAGCATTTGATTTTCTATAATTAGTTAAGTGACATTAAATGGTATATTTAATGTGATATCCCTCATTAAGAATGCTTAAGACAATGTGTTATGCGAAACCACAATGGACACTGTATATTAATGCATTTCCACCAATCTCACAACACATATTCATGATATACTGCTTCACATAGTTTGTGTCTCTGATTTCCCCCTGAAGTGCCTGTGCTATTAGTATACCTCAAAAAAAAGTATAAAGTGGATGCAATTGGTTAAAAAAATAAAATAATATTAATCGGTATCTTTGTATTTTAGGGCCACCCCAAATACTTTAGATCATTTAACAAAGACCTTAGGTCACATGCCTATCTTCTCTTTCTTTTATTTTGCTGCTTACTTAAAAATTCTCTACATAAGAGTGCCTGGGTTGTGCAGTTGATTAAGCGTCCAGCTCTTGGTTTCTGCTCAGGTCATGATCTCAGGTTCCTGGAATGAAACCCTGCATCAGGTTCCATGCTCAGCTTGAAGTGTGCTTGAGATTCTCTCTCTCCCTCTGCCCCTCCTGCTTGTGCTGTTTCTCTCTCTCTTCCTCTAAAATAAATATATTTTTAAAAAATTCTTTACATAAAAAAATCTATACTTTATTACTCCTTGCTATTGATATCCGTTTTTTAGGATTTCTTGAGACTTTCATGTGTACTGAAAGATGTTAGACCTGGTGCATGTCAACCATTGTGTAAATTCTTCATAGTGTTCATAGGTTACTAAAGCAACCAGAGGAAAAGGACTGGAAATTTAATGTGCTTGATCCCACTGTAAAAAGGCTGGTAAACTGAGACACTGGATATAGCTGGTTCAATAGTCACCAAAAATTACAAGACAAAGATAACAACCACATCAGTGCAATCTTTTTTCAATACTTTCGGTGATTAGATTATTATTTTCTGTTGACTTTTCCTTGTGCTTGCACCTGAGAGCAGGTTATGGGTTACCTGAAACAAGCAAGGGAGTGACACTTTTCATCTTCTCATTATTAATGATAAAAATATCAAGTTATAAAGATATTTTAATTAATAGGAAATATACATATATATGTACATAAATTCTTAAATGTATAGATTTTTATATGAAGACTGATAATTTCATGGGCAGTTCAGTCTCTAAATGACCGATTGCTTTTCCCATGGCCATTAACAACTACGTAGGTTGTTTCATCTTCCAGAATCCTTACCAGATGTCTTTGCTCTGTATTTTATTTCTAAGTCTAGTTTTGTACCTTCTTGTAGAAAACCGACCTCCATGCTTTGGAGCCAAAATATAATGCAAAGACCGAGTTTGGGATAAAGAGGAACCAATAATTTCATTGCTTTGCCTGGGAAAAAAGGCTTCACTGGGCTTTGGCCTTCAAAAACTGCAAGCCCAGAGGAAGGGGATGGGGAGCTCTATAGGAAAATACTGGATCTAGCCAGTTTTTTTTTTTTTTTTTTTTTTTTTGGATCTAGCCAGTTTTGATAGGAACTCTGAAAGTGCTACCAACCTCCTTCTTCATGTCTTTACAGTGACACTGAGTTTCTGAAACAAAAGGTTAAGAAAGGAAGGGGAGAGATTTGCAGAAAAGAGGGAAAAAAACTTACTTAAAGTAATCAAACTCTACTAAGCATTAGTGCAACCATTTGATTTTTTAAAATATTCTATTTATTTATTTTACAGAAAGAGAGAGAGAAAAAGCAGGGGGAGTGGCAGGCAGAGGGAGAGGGAGAAGCAGAATCCCCATAGAGCAGGGGGAGCCCAATGTGGGACTTGGTCCCGGGACCCCAGGAACATAACCTGAGCTGAAGGGAGTCACTTAAACCAACTGAGTTACCCAGGTGCCCAACCATTTTTTTTTAATCAACTTCATACTTTTAAGCAGTTTCATTATAACTTCCAAATGTTACTAAAAATTTTTACTAAAATTTTACTAAATTTTTTTTCAAGCTGTTCCATGGTACAACCCTCATCTGGGTTAAGGCTGGTAGTCTTAGCAGAAATTAGGGGAGTGGAAAAGAGTCAGATCCGGTATGGTGGAACATCTACACTTTGTCACTACTGCTCCTAAATCCCAAGGGTCTTTTGTTTGGTTGGTTGGTTTGTATTTTTTTTTTTAAGCAGGCTCCACGCCTAATGTGGGGGTCTAACTCACAACCCTCAAATGTTTCATCACTGAGCCAGCCAAGTGCCCCCAACTCATAGTTTTCTTCCTTCAATATTATCTGAGGAGGGGAAATAAGATCTTAATGACCAACCAAACAGTCTTATGTCTGGAGTAGTTACAGAAACAGTATCAAAGTCTGGCTAACAATTCCCCTAGACCTCTAATTTTTTTTTCCACTTTTTTCCCCTGAATTACATGAATAACATTTAACTCAATTTTATATAGATGCTTATGGAGGCAAATCATTGGCAAAGAACCTTCAGAAAAGGGCTCTGCTTTTAACAAGATATCTCAATAGGTTCCTGCTTATGATTGCATATGCAAAATTTAGTGATGAATACACTTGGGAATTGAAGCTCTTAATAGATGTTATGTGGGATGATTTTGGGTACATAAAACCAGAGTTTCAAAGAGGACCCATACACACCACTTAGGATTATTAGGGGAGGAAAAGTATATATTAGGTTTCTACTTCAGATATCAAAGAATTTAAAGATTGGAGATATCTGTAACACTTATTGAATATCTAGTGTGTTAGGCATTCAGCTAGGTACTGGGGATGAATAAAACATGGCTCTCACCTGTTTGTGGTAGTTCATGGTTAAGCAGGGACGGGGCAAATATGTAAATAGATCACTGCAGTGCAGTGTCATAATTACCACAACAAATTGGCATTAGAAACAGTTACTGAAACAGCTACTGGAAGCTTTGAAATTAAAAAAAACTGGAATTGAAAGGAATCAATATAAAGATAATTGAATTTTCTCTTAAATTATATAAGAATTTTCTAGGTGATGAAGCAGGAATGGGCATTTCACATAAAGGAAAACACATGTACAAACTCTACATGAGTTCAAGCAACAATGAGAAGTCCAGTGTGGTATAAGATACGTGAGGCCTGGGAACCTGTGATAGATGGTAGAGCTCCACCAAAGATATGTTAAAACCAGATTGCCAATGGCCTTAGAAGTCAAGCTCTGCAATTTAGAAGTAATTTACAGGGAATGAGAAGTCAAAGGAGGTTTCTTTTTTTAGTAAGACATTACTATAATCCAATCTGTTTTAGGAAGATAATCATGGGACTTAGAATTGAAGGGGAACTGGAAAGGACATTGGCTAGAGAAAGACTTTTATGTAACTAGTCAAGGGTTGTCAAATTAAGCAAATGAAAATATAAGATATCAAGTTGAATTGAATTTCACTTGAACAGTAGATTTTTTTCGATATTATAAGTATATCCCTTGCAATATTTTGGGACATAGTTATACTGAAAATGATTCATTTGCTTACTGAAAATTTAGATTTAACTCAATATCTTGTAATTTATCTGCTAATTCTAATACAATCTAAAACAGAATAAGAACCTTAATAAAGGGGGGCACCTAGGTGGCTCAGTGGGTTAAGTGACTGCTTTAAGCTCAGGTCATGATCCTGGAGACCTGGGATCAGGCTCCCTACGTGGCAGGAAGCCTGCTTATCCCCCTCTCAGTCCCTCTGCTTGTGTTCCCTCTCTCACTGTGTTTCTCGCTGTCAAATAAATAAATAAAATCTTAAAAAAAAGAACCTTAATAAAAGTACTGGAAAAAGACCTTTAATAGAAATAAAAAGATAAAAATAAATTAAAAATAAAAAATATTGGTGAGGATGTGGAGAAAGAACACTGGGGCACTATTGGTAGAAATGTAAATTATGGCAACTCCCATGGAAAACGGTATAGAGTTTCTTTCAAAAATTAAAAATAACACTACTCTACAACCCGCAATTGCATTATGCAGTATTTATCCAAAGGATAAAAAATTCTGATTTGAAGAGCTACATGCACCCCAATGCTTATAGCAGCATTATATACAATAGCTAAATTTTGAAAGAGCACAAATATCCATCGACTGATTAATGGATAAAGATGCGGTATATATATAACTCAGCTATAAGAATACATATAAGAATATATATATAACTCAGCTATAAGAAAGAGATCTTGCCATTTGCAACAATGTAGATGGACCCAAGAGGTATTACACTAACCAAAATAAGTGGCATTCAGGTATTGATTTTGGCTCAGGTCATATCTCATGGTCATGAGATTGAGTCCCAAATCAAACTCCATGTTCAGCCCAGAGTCTGCTTGAGATCCTTTCCATCTGCTCCTCCCCCCTACTCATGCTCCCTCTTTCTCTCTCTCACACTCTCAAATAAAAAATTAAAATTAATCTTTAAAAATAAGTCAGAGAAAGACAAGTACCACATGATTTTACTTAAATGTGTAATCTAAACTAAACAAAAAAGGAACAGACATAAATACAGAGAACAAAATGACGGCTACCAGAGTGGTAGTGGGATGGGCAAAATAGGTGAAAGGCATTAAAAGGTAAAAAGTTCCAGCTGTAAAATAAATAAGTCATAGAGATGAAAGGTATAGCATAGAGAATACAGTCAATAAGATTGTAATAAAGTTATATGGTGGGCTCCTGGGTAGCTCAGTCAGTTGGGCATCTGCCTTTAGCTCAGGTCATGGTTCCCTCTGCCTCTCTCCCCTGCTTCTGTGCTCTCTCTTTCTCTTTCTCTGTCTCAAATGAATAAATAAAAAAAAATCTTTAAAAAATGTTATATGGTGACAG
Organism: Spilogale gracilis; assembly: GCA_004023965.1. Classification (NCBI taxonomy): domain Eukaryota; kingdom Metazoa; phylum Chordata; class Mammalia; order Carnivora; family Mephitidae; genus Spilogale; species Spilogale gracilis. The sequence continues at coordinate 32,700 of PITA01011337.1, read as the reverse complement.
ATGGTAGCTACACTTATTGTGGTAAGCATTGCATAAGGTATAGAATTGTAGAATCACTATGTTGTGCACCTAAAACTAATATTATATGCCAAATATTCTTAAATAATAAAGTACATAAATAAAAATAAATAATAAAAATTTAAAAAGAAAGTTACTGGAGTGCACAGATTCAAGAGATAATGAGAAGATAGAACTGGCTGGACTTAGTGGCCAGTTAAATATTGGAAGTTGAGGAGAAGAAGTAACCCCGGTGACTCCCAAGTTTTTAGCCCAAGAGATCTATTAGGGATGGAATAATTATGTTGGTACAAAAACAGAATTCAGATATGCACACGTTAGGTTTAAACTGCCAGGAAATGTCCCAAGACTCTATCCTTCTTACATTGTTAGTAATAAAATACTATTTCTTTTATTAAGAGATATGATAAGATATAGTTAATAATGTTTCTAGTAATTCTAAGAAAAGCTTGGGTTAATTAATTGTTAGAAGGGAGCCATTTTCACAGTAAGAACATTTTTTCCTTAGTTATATTTAGTTTGGGTATTTTGAGGAATGCAATGGAGATCATTGGCCTAACCACAGCAAAAGTATAAAATATTTATTTTTCACATTGTTTTATTGGTCTCACCTGGAAAACACCACCAACAACAAAACTCCCCAGGAATACTGTCATTTAATTGATAATTAAATTATTAAATACAAATTAAGAAACATAGTTAAAAATTCTACACCTAATGGCTTGACCTAATTCAGCCTATTTTTCCTCTCTAAGAAGACCCCCAATCTCTTCTTATCCATCTTTCTCAGAGTTTACCCATGAGGCTTTTATGGACACTAGCCCGAAGAGGTAGAGATTAAGAGGATGCTGTACAACAGGGGTATCTGAAAGGCAAAATTTTGTAGATGCCAAAACAAATATTAAAAAAAAAAAAACATTTCAACTGATTTTATTCATTATGTAATATAAATAACTTTTAACCAGAGAATTGATCCTAAAATTATGAATTCCCTGAATACTTATTATTCTGTAAGAATTACCATCCTGTGTTTTTATTTTTTTTTAAATTAAGTGTCTATTAAGAAAAAGCATTAGCTCAGAGCAAATGACTGATAGCACCTGGGGCTGGAATTTCTTGTCACTTACATAGGTAAACATTGGATATCACTTACCACATACTAGGTGGAGATAAGCATGTCTACTAACTTGTTACATAGATAATGCCAATTACGTTATCATTAGCATTTTCCACAGGGATACATTGGTTCATAAACTCCAGGATTAACCAAAATGTTCATATTATATAAAATGGAGAGAAGATTCCATTAAGAGCATACTATTATTATAGCAGTGCTTCTTCTTTTTTTTTTTAAGATTTTATTTATTTGACAGAGAGAAACACAGCGAGAGAGGGAACACAAGCAGAGGGACTGAGAGAGGGAGAAGCAGGCTTCCCGCCGAGCAGGGACCCCGATGTGGGACTCGATCCCGGGTCTCCGGGACCATGACCTGAGCCGAAGGCAGTCGCTTAACCAACTGAGCCACCCAGGCGCCCAGCAGTGCTTCTTATAATGAGCTTGGGTCTTCATAAATGTCTCTGCCCTCATTTAAACAATTAGCACAGACTTAAAGTTCAACACTTGAACTTGAACATTTAAAAAAACTCATTTATATATCATATTACATAGATTTATTTCTGAATGTACAGTACTAGGAAAACAATTGCTGCTTATTTTTATTTAATTAACAATGAAGGATAAATGGCATCTGCAAAGAAATATCAGCCAAAGGGGACCAAGTGTTTGTCACAGATCGGTTCATTAGCTTGTTTCCAAAAAATGTTCACTGAGTTAAAAGCAATCATGTGACTAGGTGGGTGACAAAATATCTGTTGTATAACTCCAATAAGGCTACTGGGAGTAAGATAAATTGTGTTCTTTTGGGGTGCCTGGGTGGCTCAGTTGATTCGGCAGCTGAAGGCTGGGCAACCTTCAGCTCAGGTCATGATCCCAGAATCCCAGGATCGAATCCAGTTCTGTGGGGATTCTGTTTCTCCCTCTGACCTTCTCCCCTCTCATGCTCTCTCTCACTCTGTTTTTCTCAAATAAATAAAATCTTTTTAAAAAATTGTGTTCTTTTTTAGTCATATTAAGTGGAAATTAAGAGATCCTATGTTATTTGTGGTCTTGTCTCATGCTGCCATTTCTTCTAAAATAATAATAATAATTATCAATAATAATAACTTTGAAGGTAAGGGTTGCCAGTTAAAGTTTCATGCTAATTTTGTAAGTAAATGATTTTTATCTGCTTTAAAATGAGTACAAATGCTGTAACTGCAAATTGTCAAAAAACCAACTATCCCTGTTCTTGAAAAAACACACCAGGGACTGAATGTACTTGTTATCTCTAAGTTAAAGATTCCAATAATTAATTAAGATAGATTCTTTGTACAAAATATCAGCTTAGTTGTCAAAGCTATTAATAAATTATGAAGATAAAAAGAATTGAGTACACAGTTTTCACATTGTTGTCAAAATTCATATATCAGGGAACTATAGTTACTGAGAAGTATTTCAAGTAGTTATCTATGTCAGGAATAAGTTATGTTATGACATGATGCCACAATAGAGTGCCGGGAGCCAGCCCCAGCAACAGTTAGGATCCGAGGGTGAGGAAAGGCGTCGGCGCTTTCATGGTGAGGAGATCAAACTCAAAGATGGTGTAGGGATCTCCTGAAAACACTCTTCTCAGGGTTCTTTATTTATAGAGAGTTACATGTTTTTTCAGGTGGAAACCATATGAACAAAGAATTTCTTTAAGTGATGGATCATCAATCTTGAGTGACAATAGTGATAATAGTGTTTTTAGAGGTTCCATGCAAAAACAGGATGTGCTCGTTATACCCTAATCTATAGAATGATTGATCACAGGCAGGCATGTCCTGAGCAACAGATGGTTCCTGCAAACCCTTATCTCATTAGAATGTTTTACTATTCCCTAGCATAGGGAGGTGAATGAGGGGTCACACAAACAGGAGGTTGCAATATCTAAGCTGCTTATGTTAGTAAAGATTTTACTAAGTTTTAAAGTAAGTATGTTGTGCCCCCACAATCCTACAATTATTAAGCTTCATAAGGATTGGCATGGCTCTCCACACCTTGGATGAGTGCTTGCCCAGGTGCACGTCCCAGGGACACAAAGGACATATTGCCCTGGCCCACAGGGCACATTCACGAGTACCTCCACCACAGGTTTTGGTGGCTTGCAGTATGGCGGGGGGGGGGGGGCGGTGGATCACGCCACCCCTGACAATTGAGTATATTTGTTTTTCAAAAAAAAATGACTCCTCATTAAGGTACATTGATAATTTAACAAAGAAGGTGGGAAATCACATACACACACACACACACACTTTGTGTGTATATAGGAATTAATGAATTAATATAATTTTAGATAGATAAAAATTAACATTGTTTTAAAAGGATAAAAAAGGGGGGGTGCCTGGGTGGCTCAGTCATTAAGCATCTGCCTTCAGTTCAGGTCATGATTCTGGAGTCCTGGGATTGAGCCCCACATTGGGCTCCCTGCTCTGCGGGAGCCTGCTTCTCCCTCTCTTCCTCCCCCTGCTTGTGTTCCCTCTCTAGCTGTGGTTTTCTCGGTCAAATAAATAAATAAAATATTTAAAAAAATAAAAATAAAATATATTTCCCTTTGTTGTGATCTATTGGTAAACCCACTGCTTAATCATCACTCTAAGAATCCATTGTACATGGCAGGGTACCATTCCTTTGAGACAATAGATTCTATAATTCCAAATGATCAGAAAACACTGATAAAGACTTTCTCTGTTTTCCCCTTCTGTGTGTCAGTGTCACTCTGCTAATATGTGGAAAACTTGGTACTGGTAAATCATTTAGCAAGTGAAAGCACTGTCTTTAATTCAATGCATTATGACACTAGGCTCTTATTTTTATATTTTTGGTCATACAACTACTTCTAACAGAGTGTCTTGCAACATTTTGTCCATAAGCATAAACAAAATATAATGATTTTATAATTGTGAAAGTGATTCAGAAACAAATTATTGTTCACTTTAGAATATGGCAATGATCGTATATCTAACACTTATAGTATAGCCACATTCCTTCCAAATTTCTGAGTTATATATTAGTAGTGAACCCTCCCTCTACCTTCTGCCTTTCTTACTGAACAGATACTGAGATCCTAGTATCCCACTTACTCAAACATTTCTTTGTCCTCTTTTCCACTCTCTCAAGTAGATTATGAAACATTTTCATAAAACATACTTAAAATATGTCCTACATTTTCTCTCTGTTTGTGTGAATCTTATTTATACCCATATGGAAATGACTTCCTGGTATGTTCTTATTTATGTTCATTTTCCTAGCTTGAATTGCTAAATAGTTCATGAATTTTACCTGAGTTTATTATATTCACAAAATAATCCAACCAGTATTTCTTTAATATCTTTGATTTGTCCTTCATGAGGGTTAGTACCATGCGGGATAGATAAAAACCTTTTACTATTAATAAATATCATAAAGCAATGATTGGGGGTGCTGAGATAACTGACTCTTTAAATGGTGTCTTCAGAGTAGACTTCATTGAGAAGATAAATTTTAACAAAAACTTGAAGTAATGAGGAAATCAGCCTTGCAGTTATCTGTGGAAAAATCACTATAGGTACAGGAAACAACTTGTACAAAAATGTTACTGACTTACTTGAGATAGCAAGATGAGTGTGGCTGGAGTGGAGAAAAAAGGGAGAGCATAATAGGTGATAAAGTCAGAGAGTTAATAAAGGTGGATTTTGTGTAGGGCTTTGTAAGCTATTTGTCCCATAGCTGAAAGTAAAGAAGCTTAAGATTTAAGAACAGACAAAATCAGTTTAGAACACTGTATTCAGAGAGAAGCAACACACTGATCAACTTATACTACCTCATGATCTCCTCTTGAATATATGGATGGAGGGGCACCTGGCTGGTTGTCAGTGGAACATGTGACTATTAATCTCAGGGTTGTGAGTTTGAGCCCTACATTGAATATAGAGTTTGCTTAAAAAAATTAAATATATGTATGTGTGACTGTATGTGTGTGTACATGGAATTGACTTCCTAAGAACCACATGAATGCCCAGACAATTGAAAAAGGATGATGGAAACTGCTAAAATAATCATAAATGTCCACTAAATATTTGGAGATTTAAAAGTATTTGTGGAAGGAGCCTAGATGCCCTTCAACATATGAATGGAGAAAGAAGATATGATCCATATATATAATGGAATATTACTTAACCATCAGAAAGGATGAATACCCACCATTTCCACTGAATGGATGGAACTGGAGGGGATTATGCTAAGTGAAATAAGTCAAGTAGAGAAAGTGAATTATATGATTTCACTTACTTGTGGAGCGTAAGGAGTAACATGGAGGACATCAAGAGAAGAAAAGGAAATATGAACTGGAATAAATTAGACAAAGCATGAGAGACTTGACTCTGAGAAACAAACTGAGGGTTTTGTAATGGAGGGAGGTAGGGGGGATGGGTGAGCCTGGCGGTGGGTATAAAGGAGGGTATGTATTGCGTGGAGCACTGGGTGTGGTGCATAAACAATGAATATTGAAACACTGAAAAAATGAAGGGGGAGAAATCAGAGGGGAAGATGAACCATAAGATAGTGAATTATCATATGATTTCACTTACTTGTGGAGCATAAGGAGTAATATGGAGGACATTAAGAGAAGGAAAGGAAATGTGAACTGGGATAAATCAGAGATGGAGATGAAGCATGAGAGACTTTGGACTCTGAGAAACAAACTGAGGGTTTGGGAAGTGCCGGGAGTTGGCCCTGGCAACAGTCAATCAGGGTTCCCCGAAGGTGGTGATGGAGTCTGCAATATGAAGAGTGGTGTGGGGATCTCCTGACAACTGTGTCTTCAGGGTTCTTTATTTAAAGCTTTTTAGTTACATCAATTTAGCTTTAGGCAAAGAGTTGGTTCTGTCTATCTTTGCTTCTGTCTCTCTTTTGCAGGCTCTCTGCCTTTTTCTTTTCCTCTGGCTGTGCCTTTGTCTCTCTTGACAGTCAAGGGCCCAGTCTTTTATTATTCACAAGTGAGGAAGTTGGGGGATGCAGTTAGGTTAAAGTTAAACAAAGTGATTCATAGCAGGCAGAGTCAAGCCTTTCTAAGAAATCAGCCTTTACCATTAAAAGGGAAGTTTGTGAATAGACTCAGTTTGATAGTTGAGCAGGAAGAACAAAAGGCAAGTAAAGATGGTTTGAAGACCACAACATTAGCATAACTCCAGATTCTAGGCAAGGAAAGCCAGGAGGGACTTTCATTCACATTCACAGGTACCTCCACCAAAGTTTCCAGTGGCTTGGGCCTGTGGGGAGGGGGGGATCACGCACTGTCCCTGACAGGGAAGGGAGGTAAGGGGATGGGTAGGCCTGGTGGTGGGTATTAAAGAGGATATGCATTATATGGAACACTGAGTGTGGTGCACAAACGATGAATCTTGGAACACTGAAAAATAAAATAAAATAAAATAAATTATTAAAATAAGTAAATAAACATATAAATAAATAAATATTAAGATTTAAAAGAAAGAGAGACTCCATAGTCTCTCCAGGAAACAAACTGAGGGTTTCAGAGGGGTGGGGGTTGGGAGGATGGGTTAGTCTAGTGATGGATATTAAGGAGGGTATATATTTCATGGGCACTGGATATTATACACAAACAATGAATCATGGAACACTACATCAAAACTAATGAAGTACTGTATGGTAACTAATGCAACTTAATAAAAGAAATAAAAAATAAAAATATATACAAGATACAGCTTAAAGAGAACTTAAAAATTAAGATTTTTTTTACCTATCAAAAGAAACTCCATGTGTCAGCTTCTGCTTTGTGTTAACTGTGAAATGGACCAATCTTTAATGGAGAAATATCCTTCTTTAACCATAAAAATCACTCTTTCAATGACAGTGGTGTGAGTGTTTTCTTGATACTCATTTCTATGTCATCTCTATATTCACTGATCAAATAATTATTTTCAGATGGATAATTGAATTGCTGAAGAAATGATGTTTTACTCTAAAAGCCCATAATCAGATAAATAATGTGTTTTTTTTTCTTTTACTCTTTTGGTGAAATGGCAAGAGATATTCAAAGAACTAGGATTTTTTAAACAATTAAAATATATTAATCTTTTTTTGAAAATGTAGAGCCCTGCTATTTTAATGTTCTTATAGATCAGCTCCAAAAAAAAAAAAAAAAAAAGCAGCAAAGGAGAAATAGGGTTAGTCGTGGAAAATAGTAAAAAAAAATTCAAGAAACTACTATAAAGCAACAAAAAATAAGTGTTAGTACAATTGAGTAGAATATAAGCAATGGTGGGATCATAAACCAATCAGCCTTCATGTTTGTCACATAGATGTGTTTGCCTTCTCCCAGTTATAGTTTCCACTCAAATCAGAGCTCATACAATTTAATGTATACAAGAAAATGATAATTATTGATAGTGCTTATTTTCACTTTGAAGAACAAAATCCTTTTTTTATTTAAGGCTTAAAATAATTTAAATCTGGAGTGCTTCTACCACTTGTTTATAAATCACTGACAATCAATGAACCAGAAAAGAATGGTCTCATGTAGATTTTTCTTCAATGAAGGCATAAGTATATGTCATTGACAAAATTAACTCTTCATTGTATGACTGCCTTATTTTGATTTATACACTCGTAGAAGAAAAAAAAATATGAGAGTTTAAGGCCTCAGAAATCCAGGAAAGGTCAGACAACCCCAAATGTTGGTTCATTTTTCTTCTGCTGCATGTTTATAAATCAAGAAAGGTCATTAAGCACTTTAGACAATAAGTGGGTAAGAAATGGACAAAACAACCAAAAATAAAAGAAAAGATTACTGAACTTCTCAGGTAAACTTGAAAAACTATATTACAACTGTCAATCCCATATCTAGGTCTATTGTGGGATTACCTTTGGAAAAAAAGTGCCCCAATGCTAAATGCCCATTTTTGATTATTCATACAAAATGTTGGTCATGACACAAATGAAAATCTAGGACTTTATATTATGTGCTATATCGTTTACCTTTTGATTTTCCAACACCATGTTAGAGATTGAAGTTCACTCTAATTGAATGGTCACAGTTTCTTCTAGCTGACCTCTGTTCTTTTTTATAGCTTTTATCTTTCTTGAAAAAATACACACTCACTCTCTCTCTCTCTCTCTCTCTCTCTCTCTCTCTCTCACCATTCTCTTGAGACTCTGGTTGCACGGCATTTTACTCTCCAAATGACATGTACAAATATTTTGATGAATTTATTTGCATATTCAGTTACAAAAATATCAGTTCAGAAAAAAACAGAAAATTTGGTAAATTAATTTTTCTGAAAGTTATACTGAGCTGAAAGAAGGTGCTTGGCCCACTAGTTAGGTCAAAATTTTTGAACCAGTTGTTCACAGAGATATAGTTTCATTAAGTTTCATGTTAAAAAATAAGAAAACCATACAACAAAATGCTTCTGCTCTTGACAATACAAAAATATGGTTTTTATTACTTTACTACTTTTTATAACTTTAAAATATAACTAGAAAATTATATTAATATTTAAAACAAGGAGAGGATATTACTGACAGAAGTCTGGGTAAAATGATGAATATGATATAATTACCTTATTTTTAATTTCTATTTTTTTATTTTTTAAAGATTTTATTTATTTATTTATTTATTTATTTATTTAAGATTTTATTTATTTGACACAGAGAGAGATCACAAGTAGGCAGAGAGGCAGGCAGAGAGAGAGGAAGCAGGCTTCCTGCTGAGCAGAGAGCCCGATGAGGACCTTGATCCCAGAACCCTGAGATCATGACCTGAGCTGAAAGCAGAGGCTTTAACCCACTGAGCCACCCAAGTGCCCAATAGGAGAATCCATTTTTAATAGCTGCCTCTGTGAGAGTCTGTGCCCCTTTGTTTTAAATACTTATGTAATTCATATAAAAATATGACATTGAAGCACATGGATTTAAGTATATCTTATCTGGCTGTGGCATTTTGGGAACTGAATATAAAAAAAAAAATCCTGTTACTTTTATGCATGTGAAGTAAGACAATATTTTATGAATTTGTGAAATGTATCATGTTTATCTAATGTATATCCATTGCTTGCTTTAAGACATTTGTACACTCTTTGGAATGAGATGGATTCTCTGTAATTTTTTCCATTTGGAAATCTCAAAGTTACTCTGTTTCTGTTGACATTATTTTTATTGAGACATTTTTGCCTAGAATGGTAGAAGAAGTGGAAAGAAGCAGTTATGCTTTGTGACAACCTCAAAACCAAACAGTTGTGATTTAAAATGACCACTGATATCACTTATTTCTGACATAAATTTTAGTAATTTGTACATAAATTTAAAATGAAATATTTGAGATTAAATCAGTAATCAAAAACCTCCCAAGAAACATAAATCCAAGACTGAAGATTTTCACTGATGAATTTTAGCAAACATTCAGAAGAGAATCAATGCCAATCTATATCAAACTTTTCCAAAAATTGGGACATCTGAGTGGCTCAGTCTGTTAAGATTCTGCTTTTGGCTCAGTTCATGATCCCAGGACCCTGGTATCAAGCCCAAAATCAGTCTCCCTGCTCAGTGGAGAATCTGTTTCTCCCTCTGCTTCTCCCCCTGGGTTATGCTCTCTTTCTTTCACTCACTTTCTTTCTTAAATAAATAAGTATGTAAATAGACAAAGAAATAAATATATAAATAAAAATAGATAGAGAAATAAATAAATAAATAAATAAATAAATAAATAAATAAATAAACAAACTTCAAAAACTGAAGAGGAAGCAATCTCAACTCATTTTATGAGGCCAGTATTGTCCTCAAACCAAAGCCAGAAAAGGACACTCTAAGAAAAGAAAAACACATACCAATATTTCTGATGAATAGAGATACAAAATTTATCAGCAAAATAATAGCAAACCAAATTCAACAGCACATTAAGAAGATTATACACGGTGATTAAGCAGGATCTAACCCTGTAATGGTTCAACATACACAAATCAATAAATGTAATATAACACATTAATAGAATTAAAAACAAAAACAATATGATCATTTCAATAGGTATAGGAAAAGCATTTAAGTGTCCCTGGGTGGCTCAGTGGGTTAATGCCTCTGCTTTCAGCTCAGGTCATGATCTCAGGGTCCTGGGATTGAGGCCCACATTGGGCACTCTGCTCAGCAGGGAGCCTGCTTCCTCCTCTCTCTCTGCCTGCCTCTCTGCCTACTTGTGACCTCTCTCTGTGTCAAATAAATAAATAAAATCTTAAAAAAAAGAAAAAGAAAAAGCATTTGACAAAATATAACATCATGTCATGAAAAAAAATGCTCAACAAATTTGGTATTGGATGAACATACCTCAGCATAATAAAGACCATATATGACAAACTCACAGTTAATATCATATTCAATTGTGATAGTTTGAAACATTTTCCTCTAAGACCAGGAATAAGTCAAATATGCCCAATATCACCACTCCTATTCAACATAGTACTATAAGTCATACCCAAAGCAATCAAGCATGAAAAATAAATAAAAGGCTTATAAATCAGAAAATAAGTAAAAGTATTTTTGTTTGCAGGTGGTATGACATCATACATAGAAAACCCAAAGACCATCAAAGAACTGTGAGAATTAACCAACAGATTCAGGAAGGTTGTGAGGTACACAATCAGTATGCAAAAGTCATTTGGGTTTCTATACACTAACAATAAAATATCTGAAAAAAGATGTGAGCCACCAGCATGGTCACTTAAGGTGATTTCCCTCTGCAATGCACAGAACACCAACCCTCCCACAAAGTGTGAGGAGTTTACATGGGACAGCAGAATCTCCACCCTGTTTGTTTGCTACTCTTTTTTCTGGAATGCTTGATATATAGAGACCAACTCTAGCATATAGCAACATGCTTTTGTTTTTAGCTTACCCTTGTTAAATATAGCTCAATCTTAGACATCCTATTATAGAATTAAAATGCTTCTAATGTATGATTTTACTAAGGTAGTCATAGTTTATAGGTAGAGAAAATTTTACTGATTGTTATTAATGCCCTTTACCATAGAGCATAACCTTAAAAAAACGTAGTTGAGGTTTCACCAAGCTGATAGACTTAGAGACATCCTGTCTCGCACATTGCAAAATTTTATGATATGTAACCACTGACTCTACTTCGATCATGCTGTACTTTTTAAGCTGCCTCTTACTGATATACTGAGCTCTGTTACTGACTAACTCATGATAAGTTAGTGATAGTGATTTGTACCCTACTGGAGTGTATAAACAAAAATTACATCAGGGCGCTTGGGTGGCTCAGTGGGTTAATGCCTCTGCTTTCAGCTCAGGTCAGGATCTCAGGGTCCTGGGATTGAGGCCTGCATCAGGCTCTCTGCTCAGCAGGGAGCCTGCTTCTTCCTCTCTCTTTTCCTGCCTCTCTGCCTACTTGTGATCTCTCTCTCTCTCTCTCTCTGTCAAATAAATGAATAAAATCTTTAAAAAATTACATCAAACATTATGTACTAATTCAGGGCTGCTTGCATTGATAAGAAATAATGTACTGTACATAATTCATCCCCCTTGGGTACTGGGTTTCATCCTGAAAGGTCACTCTGATCTTCCCTCTTTGGATAGGGAATTTCATCATAGAGCCACTTTGATCTAACAATGACAATTGTAAAGCAGTATAAATAAAGCTCCCTCAGAAATGTGTTAACGGGAGATGCCCACACCACTCTTTGAGTCTGGTCTCCTCATTTGAAAGTGCCAACACCTTCCTTCCCTTCTGGACCCAGCCGGTTACTGGTTGCTGGGGCTTGCTCCTTACAAATGGTGCCTGAACAGGGACCTGAAGGTAAGTCTCCTTCCCTTGAGCCCTCGGTCAATTTGAGACAGATAGGCTCCTGCCCTAGGGTGCTGCAGACCCACTTGTAGAGAGTAGACAGGTTAAGAGATGGGGCAGTAGGTCAGAACTTAGTGAGAAGCTATGGGCCATATTGAGTCTAAAGAAAGAGGACTCTTTATAGAAATGAATCAGCCAAAAATACATAAAGCTACAGTGCCTCCTAAAAGGATGTTAAGTTACTGCTCCTCCTGAAAAGGATGTTAAAGTCACTGTGCCTCCTAAAAAGGATGTTAAAGTTACTGTGCCTCCCAAAAAAGATTATAAGACAATTGCACCTCCTGAAAATAAAATAACAATTATAACAGCTTCTCGGGAAGATAAAAACCCCTCTAATCTGCCCCTTAAAATTGATTCACATTCCTGGACTATCACATTGGATTACCCCTTATGATTGGACACAAGTAGCTAAGGCTTGTTTATCGGGAGAAAACTATCTTTTATGGAAAGCTGAATGGGAATAAGGAAAGCAACTCTGTATGTAGAAAAGTAGGAGATTAGTAAGAAAGATAAGGAATGGGAATGCATTTTTATTGAAGGTAAAAAAAAAGATAATTTTGTCTTAAATGAGATGGCTATTTGGGGAAAATGGCATGAGACAAAATCTGAATGCAAAGGAAAGTTGTAGAAGGTTTATGAAGGGAAAACTTTGGAACAAAATTTTAGATGTCAACATGGACCAAGATTGAAATTAATGAATTTTAAAGTATAAGATTAAAAGTCTGATCTCTCTTTGTTCAAAAATACAAGGTTTTCTCCCAAAGTTGTTCTGCTCTGAATAAGAAAATGTAAGTAGTTGCTTTCTCTTTGCCTGCCCCCAAAAAACTCAGTTTCTATGGTTTGCCTTTATCACCTCTTTACTAGTACAAGATCATCACTCAGTATTCCGACTATTGAAGTGTCATGTGTCACAGTACAACTAAATTTTCTTATCAATTGTATTGTGGTGAACTCTCAAATTGAATATAAGATCAATGCTAAAATAAGTAAGAATTGCCAGAACTAACTAAAAGTTGCATCAAACTAGACAAGGATTAGTAACATGGGACTAAATAAACTAAAATGATCAGATATGGTATTAACCTGGGGGCAAGGAGTGCTTGTGTCTTTCCACAGGATGCTGACTCTCCCTTGTGGATTCCGGATCACCTAATTCAACCTTATGTCAGACCCTTCATTGCCACGACCAATTCAGCCTGCACTACTTCATGTCCCTCCCTGCTGTCAAGCTGTCTTGATCAACAACAAAAATTCGCAAAAACTGGACACCACCCCCGCCAGCACCCGACCCACTAAAATTGCTGATCTGACCACTGAACACAAGGAACTCTTAACATCAATCTAAAAATGAATTAATTTGTATAAACCCCAAAGAATATAATTCCTCCAGGGAGACCTGGGATTGAGTCCAAAATCATTTAACAGACATATGGCATAACACTAGCACCTCACTAGACCTATTGCGGTTATGCAAGGAGATCCTAGAACTGCAACAGGCAAGACCTCCCAAAATGAAAACCGCGGTATTAGCCAAAGAGTGGATTGATACTCTGAAAGGTGCCTTTCCAACCTTAGGGAAACTTGGTGGCCTCCTCATTTCCTTGTTTCCATGGCTGCAGCCAGAGCATGTCTCTTGCTATTAGTATGTCTACTTCCTTTGAGCTTATGATGTATGCTAAAGGAATTATGGCAGATAAAGGTACACTTGCATAAGCTGCATCTGAGAACCTCACCTACTCCAATGGAAAGAGTATAAGAGGGGCTGGTTAGCCAATGACAGGTAATATTCTCTCTCCACTCTCTCAACTTAAGACAGGCCATATCTGCTGAAAAGATATGAACCAATGACGGGTAAGAGAGAAATGGATGAGGGGATGCCTAAGACAGGCACAGTCATAGCCTCTTCAATCCTGGGAAGGTTTGTATCTTTATATAAAATAAAAAAAGGGGGATATGTGGGAGTCCACAGAAGGCCAGTTGCTGAAAGAATATGTGCCTCATCTAAAAACTTAGAGAGCTTGGGCAACGGTCAAGGAATGAGGAAACCTTGAGGTGCCAGCAGGGAACACAAAGGAAAGTAAACAAGGTCTTAAGGGAGTATGTGCAGAAACATACTGTCTGGCACATTGCAAAATTTTATATGTATCCACTGACTCTACTTTGATCATGCTGTACTTTCTAAGCTGTCTCTTACTGATACACTGAGCTCTGCTACTGAGTAACTCATGATACTTAATGATAGTGATTTGTACCGCATTGGAGTGTATAAACAAAAATTACATCAACCATTATGTACTAATTCAGGGCTGCTTGCGTTGATAAGAAATAATGTACTGTACCATGATTCATCCCCCTTGGGTACTGGGTTTTATCTTGAAAGGTCACTCTGATCTTCCCTCTTTGGACAAAGAATTTCATCATAGAGCCACTTTGATCTAACAACGACGTTTGTAAAGCAGTATAAATAAAGCTCCCTGAGAATAGTGTTTTCAGGAGATCCCCACACCATTCTTCGAGTCTGATCTCCTCATTCGGAATCGCCAATGCCGTCCTCACCTTCTGGACCCTGACTGTTGCTGGGGCCTGGCTCCTGGCATAAAAAAATGAAGAAAACAATTCTATTCACAACAACATCAAAAACAATAAAAAACTTAAGAATAAATTCAGCCAGGAGCACCTGGGTGGCTCAGCTGGTTAAGCATCTACTTTCCACTTTGTCCATGATCTCTGGGTCCTGGGGTGGAGTGCTGCATCAGGCTTCCTGCTTAGTAGGGTGTCTGTTTCTCTATATATATCTCTCTGTCTATCTCTCTCTCCATCTAACCTTCCTTTCACTCATGTTCTCTGTCTCTCAAATAAATAAATATTTTTAAAAAAATAAATTCAACCAAAGAGATAAATATCTGAACATTGAAAACTACAAGACTCATAAATGAAATTGAAAAAGACACAAAAAATAGAAAGATATCCCATGTACATGTATTAGGAAAATTAGTATTTTTTTAATGTAAGCTCTATGCCCAATTTGGGCCTTGAACCCATGACCCTGAAATCAAGAGTTTCATGCTCTACTGACTGAGCCAGCAGGCACCCCAGAAAAATTAATATTGTTAAAAGTGTCCAGAGGTTCCTGGGTGGCTCGGTTGGTTAAGCACCCAACTCCTGATTTTAGATCAGGTCATGATCTCAGGGTCATGAGATTGAGCCCTGTCTTGGGCTCTGTCTTTAAAAAAAATAAAGCCCTGTATTTAAAAAAATAAAAGTAAAAATAAAGTGTCCATACTACTTAAAGCCATCTATAGATTTCATTAATTCCTATAAAAATTCCAATGACATTTTCATGGAAAAGAAAAAAAAATAATTCTAAAATTTGTATGGAACTGAAAATGACTCTTAATAGCCAAAACAATCTTAGAAAGTAGAGCAAGGTTAGAGGCATTGCATTTCTTGATTTCATACTATATTACAAAGCTATAGTAATCAAAATAGTATGGTATTGGCATTAAAAACATACACAAAGACCATTGGAATGAAACAGAGAGCCTCCAAATAAACTTTCATATACAGGTTCAACTAATATTTGACATGGGAGCCAACTAATAATTAACAAGGGGGTCTATATGTGACTCAGTGGAGAAAGGATAGTTTCTTCATTAAATGATGTTGGAGAGAGTGGTGAGTGGTTAACCATATACAGAAGAATTAAATTGGACCCCTATCATAACCCATCTATGAAAATTAATTCACAATGTATTAAAGACTTAAACAAAAGACCTGAAACTGTAAAACTCCTAGAAGACAACAGAGAAAAATACCCTTGATATTGTCTTGGCAACTTTTTTTTAATATGAAAACAAAAACACAAGTAACAATAGCTAAAATATGGGATGTCACTTTTTATATTGTATATGTGAACAATAGAAAGTAACTACAATTTTAGAGTAAGATGATGTACATGTATTTTAAGCAGAAATAATAATGAATAGGCTTCTAATTTACTGACCTTTTATACAATTCTTTTAGAAAAATGAAACAAACCTATGGTACCAAATCAAATAACATAAATAGCATTTTTCCTCCCAACCAACCCAATCTCCTTGGTAGTAAAATGGCGTTTTACTGGTGTTTTCTTCCATTCCTTCTCCCCCATAGTTTCATTAGATGCATTCAAACATACAATCATAAAGGGATTTTTCTGATATGTCTGTTGTCTTTTGCCTAGATTGCTATTGCTGTCTGTTAAATGGTCTCTTTGACATCTCATTCTGCTCCAGTCACTTTAAATATAAAGAATGAGAGTCACCTGGGTAGCTCACTCATTAAGCATCTGCCTTGGGCTCAGATCATGATTCCAGGGTCTTGGAATCAAGTTCTGCATTGGGCTCTCTGCTTGGCAGGAAGCCCGCTTCTCCCTCTCCCACTCCCCCTGCTTGTTTTCTCTCTCTTGCTATGTGTCTCTCTCTGCCAAATAATTAAATAAAATCTTAAAAATAAATAAATAGATGATAGATAGATTGATAGATAGATAGATAAAATAAATTTTTATTTGACACCAATACCCTTAATGACTCAGTCTCTACCTACCCTTCTACTCTCATTTCTGGCCACATACAATCTCTGCACCATCCACCCATATTTACTTACACCCATCCACCTATATGTACTTGTATTTCTTTAAAATTATATTGTAGTGGTTTATTTCTGTAAACCTTTATATATTATATTCCTCTTACTTAATATGTTTTCCTTCTTTGTCTAAGTCAAACTACCCTTTATTCAAAACTTATTTTAAACCCAAGAATTACTTACTAATTCATTCATTGTTTTCATTCTTTGTCTAGGTCAAAGTTACCCTTTATTCAAAACTTATCTTAAAACCAAAGAATTACTTCCTGATTTATTCATTGTTTTTCCCATACCACACTAGAAACCTAAAGACTTGTTACTCCTCCCGGTCACAACTCTGATCAAACCAATGTATGTTTTTTTTTTTTTTAAGTTTTAATTCCAGCTAGTTAATATACGGTGTAATTCAACACTTGGTGTTCATCACAACAACTGCAATCCTGAATCCCCATCATCTATTTCACCCATCCCTCCACCCACCTCCCTTCTGGTAACCATGTTTGTTCTCTATAGTTAAGAGTCTATTTCTTTGTTTTTTTCTCTCTCTCTCTCTCTCATTTTTTCTGCTTATTTGTTGTGTTTCTTAAATTTTGCATATGAGCAAAATCACATATTTATCTTTCTCTGACTGACTTATTTCTCCAAAAATATGGAAAGTTTCATGAATTTGCTTGTCATCCTTGCATGGGAGCCATGCTAATCTTCTCTGTGTCATTCCAACTTTAGTATATGTGTTTCCAAAGTGAGCACAAACTAAGGTATTTTAAAGTCTGATGGTTGGGTCATCTGGGTGATTCAATCAATAAGGCATCTGACTCTTGATCTCAGCTCAAGTCTTGATCTCGAGGTCATTGAGTTCAAGCCCCACATTGGAGCCTACATAAAAAATATAAATAAGTAAAATCTGATGGTTATACAATCCCATTGTCTCACCAAAGCAGCTCTAAGATTGAAACTAATGATTAAGAAATGGAAGATGCTCACTATCCTCATGTCTTGGTAATGAATTATTTAGAAAGCCTGTTGCTTAGATTAATTTCTTATTCTTTTCATTATTCCAAAGAGTTTAGCCTACCCAGAGGAAAATAAGAAATCAACAATAAGTCCAATAATTACTAATATTTCACAGTTGAGAAAATTGAACACAAAGTTTAAATTCTTCTCTCAGTTACAGAGCTAGTGACAGAACCAAAATTTTACCTCTTGAAGGACAACTCCAAAACACATGCTCTAAACCATTATAGGATATTGATGTTTACAAAGAAAAATGGACAATATACACATATTACTCTGGAAATGATCATTAAATTTTATAGTTTCTGACTTAGGTATGGTTAAGATAACTTTTATTTTAGCAAATATTTAAAAAAAATTAACCATCAGTTAAGTATCAGCTGGTTTAATGCTAATTTAAACCAAATACATTTAAAGTTTAGAACAGTCTTTTTCTAAAAACAGAAACTCTGAAAAAAAGTGAAAATGAAAACTCCCAAGGATCTGTGAAAACAACAGACTCTGATACCATAGAAGATCTAAAACCAGGCTTCTCTGCTTACTAGCTTTGTGGCACTAAGTGTGTACCTTAGCCTTGCCAAGCTACTCTAAAAGAGTAATTGTAGTAGTGCTTATTCTTTTCAGTATTATGCATGTGAGAAAATACCTAGCACCACAAATATTGAACACTGTCAATTACTTCCTTTAAATGTCTGCTTTAATAGACATCCTTTACATACTTGAAGTGGCTTAAGCATTTTGTTATGAGTTATTTTCATGCATAAAAATGTATGTCATTTACAAATTATCACTCCAATATTTGCCAAATTTTAAGTGAACTTTCAATATTACTTAGCTCATATAAATTATACATATATGTGGGAAAGAAATTCCATGATATTAAAACAAATTATTGAAAAATGATATAGTCATTTCATCAGAATTTTACATGATATGGTAAAAAAGAAAAAAAGAAAAAAGAAATCATGCTCATTTTTTAAAAAAATTTCATTCAGTTCTCTATATTAACATCCATTGCTTGCAGCTCTAGCAACTAGCTTGAAGAATATAAATGCTGCTGATCAAATAGTTATTTGGTCTGAAGATTTTCCAAAAATGGGGAGGAGATTGAATGAAATTAGAGCACAAGCAATTTAAGAAAAGAAAAATGTCACTATATATGGCTATCATGAGTTATTAAGAGAAATTGTGATGTTTCCTTCTTTTTTACTTCTGTTAATTTAGAGTCTTACTGGAAGTGCCTAACAACTATTTCCTAATCACTCTCTGACTAATGCCAAAGAATCAATAAGCTAGGCATTTGCAGCAGAAATAAAATGATTATATCACTTATCTCAGTGTATTAGGGCTGATGATTAGAAACAAACACATACACACATTGGGAAACTTTGGAATCACCTTTAGATGCTTAAACATCCCAGACAAATCATATATTATGAATACAGATGGACTTTATATGTAATGGGACTCTCATTACATAAACTTGTTGGGACCTTTTGCCCCCCTTGATCTCACAGCCGTTATTGGGCGTTGGCTGAGGTTGCTTCATGTGCTTTCCCGGAGCACTTCCGTGTACTTGACCTAGCTGGATTTTTGTGCCCGGGCTTTTGGTTTAAGCCCCACCTAACAGTCCAACCTGAAACCTGCCTAAGCCCTTAGTGATAGCTACATAACGGGCCCCTATTGGCCCCTGCTACTTCCTTCTTTTACTTCCTCCTTTCCTCTCTCTATATAACTGTGTCCCTGACACAATAAAGCTGAGAACTGCTGCGCCTCCATGGCTGACACAACTCCTGGCTCGGTGTGGTTTCTTCCTGGTCGCAGGGTGGAGACCGGGCCGCCAACTCTTACCCTCTCACTCAGCCCCCTGGGGACAACCAGCTGGTCCTGCTTGCCCCCATCCATGCCATTGTTGCTGGGAGCAACAGCTGGTGCCCCGTGCGAGGAACTTTCGATTCGCTGATGAGCTAATCGGACTGCGGGTAAGTGTACTCCCCATAAACTATGGGACAGACTTCACCCAAAAACGACCCCTCCCTTGAATCCCTCAGGGTCCTCCTTAAGAGTAGGGGCCTAGAAATTTCTGATGGTCAGGCGAGCAAGACCTGGGAAACCTTGATTAAGGTTGCCCCATGGTTGCCAGAGAGCAACCTGTTTGACTGGGAGACCTAGGACAGGGTGGAGCAGCTCATAAGGAAAGCCCAAGTTAATCGGGGCGAGATTCCTCCCCTAGGAGTTTACCCCGTTTTGGCGGCCCTTAAGAGCTGTTTCCCTCCCGGGTCTTCCCAACCAAAGACTAAGCCAACTACTAAAGAACCGGAGGATGGGGGGGCTTCTGGGACAAATCCTGTTCCCCAAGGAAAATCTAGCCTCCTTCCCTCCACGGAAGTTGTCTCTACAGCCAGGGGGATAATAACGAGGCCGACAAAGATCAGGGCAGTGGCCCTTTGGCCCCTTTTGATGCTGCCCCGTGGCCTCTGAAGCCCAAATCCTCTCTCTACCCTCTGCTACCAGATGCTGGTTCCTCCTCTAACCCGTTCAGGTCACCCTCTGCCCCTCCTCCCCCATATCCGGACCGTGGCGCCACAGCTGTCCTTCCATATAAGGGTTCAAACTCTCCTACTGGTTACCCACCCCACGTGGAGTCAGGCCCCCACCTACCACTTAGCTGGGGGCCATGTCAGCTATTTCCTGTTAATATTAACCGGGGTGGTAATCACCCTGCAACCTGGTACCCTTGGGAGCCAGGTGATCTTAAGGAATTGAAAAAGGCTGTCAGGCCCTAATGCCACTTGGACAGAGACTATACTCCATGGTCTTGCCCATCAACCATGCACTGCTGCCAATTGGAGGGCATTGGCGGGGGCGATTCTTCCAGGCCCCCTCTATATCAAGTGGTGTGCCTTGTTTAAGGAGGAATGTCAGCAACAAACTGAGAGAAATCAGCATGCCAACCCTGCAATCCCCATTACTATGGGAATGCCTGCTGGGACCTCGGAACAATTCTCATCGGGATTCCAACAGGCCGCAATCCCCCACCCCCATTTGGGTGGAGCAGCGGCCACTGCCTCTCCAAAAATTACAGCAGCTACATCATTTAGTTGAGCAACAGATTCAAATGAGCCACCTCCAACGATCCATGAGCCCTTGGAATTCCCCAGTATTTGTGATCAAAAATCCTAACCGCAAGTGGAGACTACTCCAAGATTTAAGAAAAATTAATGAAAGAATGAAGCCTTTTGGGACCCCCCCAAAGGGGATTGCCTTGGGTACCTGCCATTCCTAGTGACCATTATCTCATAGTGATAGACATCAAAGATGGTTTCTTCTCTCTACCCCTCCATCTGGAGGATACTGAAAAATTTGCCTTCTCCCTCCCTTCTCCGAATTTTAAAGTACCTGACCTATGCTTTGAGTGGACAGTGCTACTCCAAGGCATGGCTAACATGCCATTGTCAGGACTACATGTCCAGGGTCTTATCCCCTCTCACAAAAGAGACCAGCTCACTCTTACATATACATGGATGATATTATTATTAGAAGTCCAGACGCCCAACAGTTAGATTACCTCTTTAAAAACTGTATTCACCTCCTGGAAAGTAACAGTTTCCAAATTGCCCCAGAGAAGGTACAAAAATTACCCCCCTTTAAGATCTTAGGTAATGTCTTAAAAAAATTAGATGTTGTATCTCCAGTAAAACCTCAGTTGAGCATTCAAGACATCTATACCTTGCCTCAGCTCCAAAAACTTCTGGGGGAAATCAACTGGATGAAGCCCTGGATTCCCATAAGTACTACTGCCCTCACACCTCTTTTTGACCTGTTGAAAGGCCTTGATCTGACTTCCATAGTAGCTTTATCTCCTGAACATAAAAGGGAGTTAACCAACGTTCAGCTGGCTATTAATGAGGCTGTCCTAAAAAGATATAACCCCACACTGCTGCTAATCCTTTACATCCTAGCGGGAGAGACACTCCTTACTGCCCTTTTAGCCCAAAAGGGAGACCCTATTCACTGGGTCCACCTTTCAGTAGGAGGAGCACCCAGACTATACTCCATGGTGGCCCAGATGCCTGATTGTATTATTAAAGGACAGAATCTTTCCACTCGCCTTTTTGGATATGAACCTCACTCTCTTATTGTCCCTTTTAGGATCAATGATTTTTCATGGTTACAGAGAAATAATGCTAGACTAGCAATAGCCATGGAAGGTTATCCTGGGACAGTGGACTGACATTACGGTTCCCACAAATGGATGAGTTCTTTCAGCCAATTAAAATGGCAGCCACCAAAAATTTTCCTCTCCAAGGCTAACCCCTCCTTCTTCTCAGTTTTTACCGATGGAGGTAGAAAGGGAGCCTCAGTGCCATATTTCCCCCAGGTGAAGATAAATCTGCCCCAGCTGTTACCCTCTCCCAAGAGATACAAGGTTCTGCCCAATTCAGAGAACTTTATGCTGTTGTCCTAGCTTTAACTGAGGTCAGTGGCCCCCTTAATCTATTCTCTGACAGACTTTATGTTGTTAATCTATTGCCCAACCTCATAGAGGCACACCTCAAGCTTGATGACAACCCCATTACACCCTTAATGATCCAAGATCGAAATTTGTTAAAACAGAGAATAGCTCCTATTTTTGTACAACACTTAAGGGGACATCAAAGCCTGCCAAGCTTTTTGACCAAGGGAAATGCCCTCACTGATTGGTTAGCCTCCACCTCTGAATGCTACTCTTTACAGGAGGCTACCTCTTTCCATCAGCTTACTCATGTTAATTGGAGAGAGCTCCATCACTGGTTCCCTCAGGTCCCCGTCAAAGATCTAAAAAAGATTATTAGGACCTGCAAGTCATGCCGCTCTTTCTTGCAGGTCCCCCCACTTCAGAGGGGTGGCGTAAATCCTCGGGGTCTTAGACATAATAACCTATGGCAGACTGATGTTACCCATTTTCCCTCCATTGGGAAACTCAAATACATCTTCTTAACAGTGGATAGTTTCTCCCATGCATTTTGGGCCACCGCCCATTCAGGAGAAAAATCTAAACATGCTATAAGTCATTTCCTCCAATGTTTTGCTACTCTTGGCCTACCAGATCAACTCAAAACCGACAATGGCCCATTTTTTTTAAAGATTTTTTATTTATTTGACAGAGAGAAACACAGCCAGAGAGGGAACACAAGCAGGGGGAGTGAGAGAGGGAGAAGCAGGCTTCCCGCCGAGCAGGGAGCCTGATGTGGGACTCAATCCCGGGTCTCTGGGATCATGACCTGAGCCGAAGGCAGTCGCTCAACCAACTGAGCCACCCAGGTGCCCTGGCCCATGTTTTATTAGTAAGTCCTTTGCTGAATTCCTCAGAGAGTGGCAAATCACTCATACTACAGGAATCCCTCATAACCCCAGAGGACAAGTGATAGTGGAAAAACATAATCATATCCTTAAATCACAATTAATAAAACAAAAAGGGGGAACTTCCCCCCATGATCAACTGAAGATGGCCCTATTTACTCTCAACATTTTAAATTTTGCCAAAGGGGAGCATTTTTCACCTTTTCAGAAACACTGGACAACAGCTGTTCCGTATTGGACATTTCAAGTCCATTGGAGAGATCCTCTTAATGGGGAATGGAGGGGCCCAGATCCCCTTATTACAGCTGGGAGAGGATTCGGTTGTGCCTTCTCCACTAATGAGAAGAAACCAATTTGGGTCCCTGCTAGGGACCTCAAGTATTGCCCCCCTGTGGAAGGGGACCCCAATGATACTGATGAGGACCCAGAAGGCCCCTTGCCTCCTGAGGATGTCCCTCTCTCCTCTCTTTTTCAGAATCCAGAATGAGGACTGCAATGCTACTTTTGATGTTCCTGGGAGTAAGCACTCCAATAGCCAGAGCAGGGTTTGGTGACCCTCATCAAACTAGAGCCCTCCTACAGAAGACCATTGGAGACCCCTGCCAGCCTTGAGGAGTACTGTTTTTACGCGAATCGCTCAGGAATAGTCCAAAATAAAGTCAAACAACTCCAAGAAGCTCTGGAGAAACGCCGGAAAGAGTTACAAGTTAACTTCCTCTGGATAGGATTACACGGATGGTTGCCCTATATCCTACCCCTCCTTGGTCCTATTCTTGTGTTACTTCTTTTCACTTTTGGGCCCTGTATCATTAATAAGGCTATCCAGTTTATCCAAAGCAGACTAGACGCAATTCAGCTAATGAACGTACAGGTACAATATCAGAGGCTTGCCACTGGCACCGATGACCCTTATGACCGTGGAAAACCTTATGATGAGGTCCTGTCCATTGACTCCTCCTGAATGCCTCCCCATGAGCCCATGATGGGTAAGATCTCCAGAGTGGAGACAACCTAAGACAGGCCTGGGGATGGTTAAATGTTAGGGGTCAGAAAACTGCAAGGTACTCAATGACGGGTAAGATCCCCTGAAGGGGACAACCTAAGACAGGGGCCTTGCATACCTAAACCTGCCAAATAAAACAAAAAGGGGGAGTTGTTGGGAACTTTTGCCCCCCTTGAGCTCATGGCCATTATTGGGCATTGGCTGAGGTTGCTTCATGTGCTTTCCCGGAGCACTTCCTTGTACTTGACCTAGCTGGATTTTTGCGCCCCGGGCTTTTGGTTTAAGCCC
Organism: Spilogale gracilis; assembly: GCA_004023965.1. Taxonomy (NCBI): domain Eukaryota; kingdom Metazoa; phylum Chordata; class Mammalia; order Carnivora; family Mephitidae; genus Spilogale; species Spilogale gracilis. The sequence goes on along the minus strand of PITA01011337.1, from coordinate 8,418 downwards.
CACCTAACAGTCCAACCTGAAACCTGCCTAAGCCCTTAGTGATAGCTACGTAACGGGACCCTATTGACCCCTGCTACTTCCTTCTTTTACTTCCTCCTTTCCTCTCTATATAACTGTGTCCTTGATACAATAAAGCTGAGAACTGCTGCGCCTCCATGGCTGACACAACTCCTGGCTCGGTGTGGTTTCTTCCTGGTTGCAGGGTGGAGACCGGGCTGCTGACTCTTACCCTTTCACTCAGCCCCCTGGGGACAACAGGCTGGTCCTGCTTGCCCCCATCTGTGCCTTTGTTGCCGGGAGCAACATAAACTAATACAAAGACTTACACAATGAGCTAGATGTATGAATATAATTCTATTATGAGGATATTGTATTCTAACCTCAATAATTAACAGCCATTGGTGGAAAAGATTCCATAAAGAGCAACACCTTAAATATTCAAGGATTGTAGTATGGACTATGTGTTTCAGTTTTCAGAAGTAAAATTTCTAGAAGTATATTCCCTTTTAAATGATGCAAGATGACTTTGATTCTTATATGAATGATCTAAATTAGGGATGTTTGGACATTATATTAGGTTGAAATATCTTTGGTTGCAATAGAAGATCTAAAATACACTATGTCATTAAAGAGTCTACTTTTCTCAAATAACCAGACTATATATATATATATATATATATATATATATATATATATATAATCTGCAGTCAGCTGATTCACTGACTCAATATAGGCAGGTTGCCATTTCTATGATTCTGTGGTCCTTTTCCATAAGATTGCAAGTTGCCATATTTTCAGGCATCCCATTTATATCCTAATCCATCTATTTTTTTTTTTTTTCTAAGAACTCCTTACTTGACCCTTAGCTACAAGTGAGTCTGAATTTAAAAGTATTTAGATTTTACTTCTTACAAACTGGAGGTAAGTAGGGTTTAAAGGATTGGGAAATGGGCATTAGTGTTAGCTGAACACAAAAGTAAAGCTTTTTAATGGAGCTCTATATTGCTAAGAGAAATTATGTTCTATTGGATCTACTTTTCCAATATAGTTGACACTATGGATAATAGCAAATATGTTCTCACATTAAATAATTCAGATCCACTTTAAAGAAAATATTGTATTAGAACTTTTGCTTCACCCACTGTGGCATTTATTTCAGTTCTTGTGTTAAAACTGAGTTTCCACCAACAGTATGAGATGCTTTAAATAAAATCACTTTATGGATAGGTAAGTGTCATGTTGTTCACTTAGTACATTCCTTAAAATTGCTGAAATGTTAGTATTATTTCAATTGCGATTGATAACTCACATGCAACCTCTGAATAGGACAAATTGTTGAAGTTTCAGTAAATTCCTTTTTAAAATTAAAATTAAAATTTTTATATGTAAACTTCAAACCCAACACAGGGCTTAAAATCATAACCCTGAGATCAAGAGTCGCATACTATATTGACTGAACCAGCCAGACACCCCAGTTTCAGTAAATTCTTAGTAAAAATAAAAACAGATGAAAATAGATTTTTTAGGTTGAAATAATATTGATTCCATTAGTTTATTGTTTTTTTAAACACTTGCTTTGTTTTTTCTATCTGCATTTGACTGTAGTATCATTTGCAAATATCCTCTCCCATTCCATGGGTGGCCTCTTTGTTTTCTTGACTATTTCCTTTGCTGTACAAAAGTTCATTTTTGCTTAAGTTTCCCTTGCCTTTGGAGACGTGTCTTGAAAGAAGTTGCTGTGGCCAATGTCAAAGAGGTTACTGCATATGTTCTCTTCCAGGATTTTGATGGATTCCTGCCTCACATTGAGGTCTTTCATCCATTTCGAGTTTGCCTTTGTGTGTGGTGTAAGAGAATGGTCTAGTTTCATTCTTCTATGTGTAGCTGTCCAATTTTCCCAGCACCATTTATTGAGGAGACTGTCTTTTATGTCTTTTATTCCTTATGTTTCACAAATAAGTGAAACCATATGATAATGAACTTTCCCTGCTTGACTTATTTCACTTTACATACTATCCTCCAGTCCCATTCCATGTTGATGCAAAACCTGGGTATTCATTCTTTCTCATGGCTGAGTAATATTTCTTTCTGTATATGGATGATGTCTTCTTTATCATCTTTCTATTGAAGGGTGTCTGGGCTCTTTCCACAGTTACTCTATTGTGGAGATTGTTAGTATGATTATTGGGGTAAATATGGCCCTTCTTTTCACTACATCTGTAGCTTTAGGGTTAATACCTAGTTGTGCAATTGCAGGGTCATAGCGTAGCTCTATTTTTAATTTTTTGAGGAACCTCCACAAAGTCGCTGTACCAACTTGCATTCCCACCAACAGTGTAAGAGGGTTTCCCTTTCTCCATAGCATCTCCAACATTTGCTGTTTCTTGCCTTGTCAATTTTTGCCATTCTAACTGGTGTGGTCTCAATGTGGTTTCCATTTGAATTTCCCTGATGGCTAATGATGACGAACATTTTTTCATGTGTCTGTTAGCCATTTGTAGATCTTCTTCAGAGAAGTGTCTGTTCATAACTTATTCCTGTTTGAGTCCCAGAAGTTTATAGGTTTCCAGGAATGGTTCCATTTCTTCTAGGTTGCATAAGTTATTGGCATTTAACTGTTGATAATAATTTCTGATGATTGTTTCTGTGTCCTTGCTGTTAGTCGTGATCTCTCCCTTTTCATTTATAATTTTATTAATTTGGGTCCATTTTTTTTATAAGTCTGGCCAGTGCTTTATCGATCACATTAATTCTTTCAAAGAACCAGCTTCTATTTTCATTGATGTGTTCTACTATATTTCTGGTTTCTAATTCATTGCTCTCTAGTCTAATCTTAATTATTTCCCCTCTCATGCGTGGGCTAAGCTTAATTTTGTTGTTGATTCTCCATTTCTTTAAGATTTAAAGACAGTTTGTGTATTCGAGATTTTTCTATTGTTTTGAGTGAGGCTTGGATGGCTATGTGTTTCCCCATTAAGACTGCTTTTGCTGTATCCCATAGGTTTTAGACTGATGTGTCTTCATTCTCATTGGTTTCCATGAATTGATTATGTTCTTCTTTGATTTCCTGGTTGACCCAAACATTCTTGAGCAAGATGGTCTTTAGCTTCCAAGTGTTTATATTTCTTCTAAATGTTTTCTTCTGATTGAGTTCCAGTTTCAAAGCACTGTGGTCTGAGAATATATAGGGAATAATATAAATCTTTTAGTATGGGTTGAGACCTGATTTGTGACCTAGTGTGTGTTCTATTCTGGAGAAAGTTCCATGTGTGCTCAAGAAGAATGAGTATTCTTTTTTTTTAAGATTTTTTTTTATTTGACAGAGAGATAGAGAGAGCACAAGTAGGCAGAGTGGCAGTCAGAGGGAGAGAGAGAAGCAGTTTCTCCACTGAGCAGGAAGTCCCATGTGGGGCTTGATCGTGGGACCCTGGGATCATGACCTGAGCAGAAGGCAGCCACTTAACTGACTGAGCCACGAAGGTGTCCCAAGAATGAGTATTCTGTTGTTTTAGTGTGGAATGTTCTGTATATGTCTATGAGGTCCATCTCATCCAATGTGTTACTCAAAGCTCTTGTTTCTTTGTTGATTTCCTGCTTAGATGATCTGTCTATTGCTGAGAGTAGAGTGTTAAGTTCCCTTATAATTAATGTATTCTTATCAGTATATCTCCTTATTTTAGTTAACAGTTGGCTTATGTAGTTGGATGTTTCCAAGTCGGGATCAGAAATATTTACAATTGTTAGATCTTCTGGTTGGTTAGATCCTTTAAGGATGATATAGTGTCCTTCTGTATCTCGGACTACAGTCCTTAACTTAAAATGTAATTGGTCTGATATAAGAATCACTATAACAGCTTTCTTTTGAGACCTGTTGACATGAAAAATGGTTCTCCATCCCATCACTTTCACTCTGGATGTATCTTTAGGTTAGAAATGAGTCTCTTGTTGACAGCATGTGGATGGTTCCTGTCTTTTTATCCAATTTGCAACCCTATGGCATTTTATGAGAACATTTAGGCCATTCATGTTGAGAGTGATTATTGAAAGATATTATTTTATTTTCATCATGTTACCTGTGAGGTCCTTGTTTCTACAGACTGTCTCTGTAAATTTCTGTTTTATTTCACTCTTGGGTTTTTTATCCTTTTATAGAACCCGCCTTAATATTTCTTGCAGGGCTGGCTTAATGGCCACATATGCTTTCAGTTTCTGCTTGGATGCACGTTCTTCTCATTTTGTATGCTGAATATGTCTTGCCAGGCCTTCATAACTTGATGGGTCTCTGTGGATGTTATTCTGATATCCCTCCCTCTGTGTGTAAGAAATCTCTTTCCCCTAACTGCCCTAAAGATGGTTTTCTTGGTTTTAAGATTCACAAGCATTATTACAACATGCCTGGGCATTGTTTTATTCCCATTGATCTTGGGAGGTGTTCTATCTGCCTCTGGAATATTAATACCTATTTCACTCTCCTGATTAGGGAAGTTCTCACCTAGGATTTGCTCAAACATATCTTCTAGTCCTCTCTTTCTCTCCACAACCTCAGGGATTCCAATAATTCTGACACTGTAATGTTTCATGGAGTCATTTATTTCTTTGGTTCTGTTTTCATGGATTCTAAGCTGTTTGTTCCAGGGCTTCTCCTGATCTTTCTTTTCTATTAGTTTGTCTTCTAGATCACTAATTTGTTTTTCTGCCTCATTTACCCTATCTGTTAGAGTATCTAGATTAGTTTGGATCTCATTAGTAGCATTTTAAGTTCTGCCAGATCATCTCTCACATCTCCACTTAGATAATCTATGTTGTCATTAATGGTTTTCTCCAACCTAACTATTGTCTGCATAACTGCTACCCTGAAGTCTATTTCCAACATTCTGCTTATATCCTATCCATTAGTTCTTTGGCAGAGGTAAGTCTATGAATTTTTCCTGTGTTGAGGGTTCCTTCTCTGAGTCATTCTGTTGAGGGTTGGTTGAGAGAATATATAGAATTCAAATTATTGACAACCCAAGCAAGATGCACCTGTTTCATATGAACCTTAGGGTTGTCGATCTCTTGTTCTTCCAGTCTTTCTTCTAGCAGAGGGGCTTGCCACCCTGTTACTCAGGCAATCCTATTTGGGCAGAGGTGCCCTGCCCACTGTGGGTGGGTATGGGCTCAGTGAAAACTGGTTTGGGGAGCTTTTGTTCTCTAGTGGCTTTCTGCATCTCTGCTGTCTCTTCTGAGAGTCAGAACAGAAGCGATCATATCCAAACTTCTACCTCAGAATAGAGAGATCTCAGCCTGTTCATCCCTAAGCACTCCAGGCTACGCTGTGCTGCTAAAACCACAGCATCCTGGTTTACATACCTTTGTTTCCAGGTCCAGACACATCAGTGCCTTTTGTGCTTCTAAAACGTCCAGTAGCCCCCAGTTCACATGTGCATCCCGGCAGCTCCAGGTTTCAGTCTGAAGTCTTTCCCTGCAGCTACTGGCCCATGAGGCTGTATCCAGTCCCTAGGGTGAAAGGCTTCTGCACTCCAGCTGTGCAGGATCCCTGTGGCACAAGATCCTTATGGAAAGCTTCCACCCCCTTCCATTTATCTTCTGATATCTACTCATAGTATCACAGTTACCCTCTTCATACTTTGAAACCAACCTCTGGAGATATTCTTTTGGTATATATCCTGATATATCTTCTTACATCTCAGGCTGATTTCATAGGTGTTCAGAGTGCTCTGGTAGATATCCAGCTCAAGTCAGGGGACCAGTTGAAATAGCATCCCCTACTCTTCTGCCACCTTTCCCCCTCAATCTGAAAATAGATTTTTAAATCACAATATGCCATTACTAAAAGAAACTTAAACCATCACTAACATTCTTTATGCTTAAAAAGCTAGCTATGGATTTAAATCTCCTTAGGTGATTTTCAAAGTAAACTTCATGTCTCTACTTCAGTCTATCTGAATCAAAACATCTGGGGTGTGGAAGCAACATATCGCTATTGCCAACAGGTCACCAGGTGGGTTATTTATTCATTTGACAGAGAGAGAGATCACAAGTAGGCAGAGAAGGTGAAGGAAACAGACTCCCTGCTAAGCAGAGAGCCCAACGTGGGCCTTCAACCCAAGACCTTGAGATCATGACCTGAGCTGAAGGCAGAGGCTTTAACCCACCGAGCCACCCAGGCACCCACCAGGTGGCTTTTTGCATTGATTTTCAAACCAACATTTAATAACAAGTATACAACCTAATGTACACTTTAAAAAAAAACATCGCTTCTGTTATTTTTAATATGCAAATAAGAGTAATGAACAGTTAGAAAGAGCTTAAATGACCCTCATCAATAAAGTTGATTTAAAATAAAGCAAACAGTTTTATTCTGGGAACTTTGGATCTCCAAAGATTTCAAGATATATGATCTGATACACACTTGTAACACTTGAGAGGAAAAATATTAAAAGAAAGAGAATTGTACGAACAAATTAAAACATCTAGAAAGCTTTGATTTCCAATTCACTGAAATTCAATTAGGCCACTTGTCTGAGAAGAAATTTCAGTTCAAGATCCTTGAAAAGTTCAAGTTCTCCTTGAGATTCAGTGCTACACAGCTACTGTTCATCAGACAGCTGAGCTTGCTGATGGGTTAATTAATCACATTAGTCCAACTGGAAGTCAAGTTTCAAATTGCTCAATGGAGTGTTGTCACTGCCAATGATTTTTTTTATTCTATATCTTGGTGGGGGAGTTTATCATTAATGAAAAAATGAACTCCAAAACTTGGTTAAGAGCTATCTTACAGAAAAGAAACTTTAAATTTCCTCCCCATATTTCTAAATTCCCCTTAATAAGATGGCATGAAACACAGAAATACATTAACAATGAAAAAACAGAATGCATTTTAAGTTTTCCAGATTAAAATAATTATAGTAATAATTTTAAAATGACAGAAGAATCTAAATATTGGATTTTGGGGGGACACATGGTGGCTCAGTAGGTTAAGCATCTGCCTCTAGCTCAGGTTATGATCACAGGGTCCTGGGATAGAGCCTCTTATTGGGCACCCTGCAATAAATATTAGATTTTTTTCATTAGTGTTCTCTTCCCTTACATATAATGCTTTTCTTATCTAGGTAGGTTTCTCATTTACCTAGACATTTTTATAACTTTCCTTTCTACTTATTACAGTATGTGCTAATATTTCAGCAAACTTCATATTACTTTGTACTTTGTGTTATAGTTTCAACATGTCTTTGTTTTTATTAACAATAAATGTGGAAATAACACTTCAATATTTAATAAATTGTCATACTGATTAGGACAATCTATATCTTTTTGTGTTGTCAAGTGGAAATGCTGGCTACAAAGTATCAAAATATGTTGTTATTTCAAATGATATAATATTAATATTGACAACACTGATGAAAGTGTTTATTTTTTTTTTAAGATTTTATTTATTTGATAGAGAGAAACACAGCCAGAGAGGGAACACAAGCAGGGGGAGTGAGAGAGAGAGAAGCAGGCTTCCTGCCGAGCAGGGAGCCTAATGTGGCTCGATCCCGGATCCGGGATTACGACCTGAGCCGAAGTCAGTGGCCTAACCAACTGAGCTACCCAGGTGCCCTGATGAAAGTGTTTAAAACTTACCAAGCTGGGTAGTGGACTAACATATTTGTCACTTTTCATGTAACTTCCTGAATATGTCTTGCCAGCCCTTTCTGGCTTGCCAGCTTTCTGTGGAAAGGTCTGACGTTATTTTGATGGTCCTTCCTCTATAGGTAAGGGATCGCTTTCTCCTAGCTGCCCTTAAGACATATTTTTTGGTTTTATGATTCGAGAATTTTACTATTATGTGCCTGGAGGTTTTTCTGGCTTCATTGATCTTGGGGGGTGTCCTCTCTGCTTCTAGGACATGAACATTTGTTTCATTCCCCAGATTTGGGAAATTTTCATCCATGATTTGTTCAACAATATCTTCTAGGCTTCTCTTTCTTTCAACTCCTTCAGAGATTCCAATAATTCTGATATTGGAGTGTTTCATGGCATCATTTATTTCCCTTATTCTGTTTTCTTGGGATTTTAGCTGTTTGCCCCAAGACTTCTCTTGCTCCTCCTTCTTAATCCATCTGTCTTCTAAATCACTGATAAGATCTTCAGCTTCACTTACTCTGGCTGTTAGCATATTTAAATTAGATTGCATCTCATCTAAAGCCTTTCTAACTTCAGCTTTCACTTCTGTTACTATGGCTTCCACTTTGAGACTAATGTTCTTTTCTAAATTAGCCATTGCTTGGATTATTGCTGCTCTGAATTCCATTTCTGTCATATTGTTTATGTTCATTTCCAGTAATTCTGTGACCAAGGTTGCAGTCTCAGGGTTCTTCTTCTGTTGGGTGTTCTTTCTCCGAGTCATTGTGATGAGGAGTGATTGGGGGGGGG